>JAJNNQ010000245.1:0-70534 GCA_027886175.1 Phylloscopus collybita
GGTGGCAGCGCCGGGGGCACGCGGGCACAGCTCGGGGGTGACACCGGGGGTGTCCCCGGGGGTGGGGAGGGTGGGACCCCCCCCAAAATCCCAAAATCCCGCGGCTTGGGGGGGGGTTTGGGGGGGAGGAAGAGCGAGGAGAGGCCGAGGAGGGGTTGGGGAAGGGGTTTGGGATCCCGGGAGGAGAACACTGGGATGCTCCAGGGGACACTGGATGTTCCAAAAGGCTCGGGGATGCTCCAAAGGGACACAGGGGATGCTCCAGGGGATTCCACAGGGACTCAGGGATGTTCCAAAGGGCTCAGGGATATTCCAAGGGACTCAGGGATGCTCCAAAGGGACACATCGGATGCTCCAAGGAATGCAGGGATCCTCCAAAGGATTCCCAAGGGGCTCAGGGATGTTCCAAAGGGGGACTCGGGATGCTCCAGGGATTCCAAAGGGACACAAGGATGCTCCAAAAGGTTCAGGGATGTTCCAAAGGGACACAGGGATGCTCCAGGGGAGACTGGGATGTTCCAGGGGATTCCAAAGGGACTCAGGGAATGTTTCAAAGGATTCCAAGGGGCTCAGGGATGCTCCAAAGGGACACAGAGATTCTCCAAGTGATGCAGGGATCCTCCAAGGATTCCAAAAGGCTCAGGAATGTTCCAAAGAGCTCAGGGATGTCCAAAGGTCTCAGGGAGATTCCAAGGGACACAGGGAATGCTCCAAACAATTCCAAAGGACTCAGGGATATTCCAAGGGACACTGGGAATGTTTCAGGGGATCCCAAAGGGGCTCAAGGATGCTCCAAAGGGACACTGGGAATATTTCAAATGATTCCAAGGGGCTCAGGGATGTTCTCAGGGACACAGAGATGCTCCAAAGGGACACAGGGAATGCTCCAGGGGATTCCAAAGGGACTCGGGGATGCTCCAAAGAATTCCAGAGAGCTCAGGAATGCCCCAAAGGGACACAGGGAATGCTCCAAAGGATTCCAAAGAGCTCAGGGATGCTCCAAAGGGCTCAGGGATGTTCTCAGGGACATAGAGACGCTCCAAAGGATTCCAAAGAGCTCAGGGATATTCCAAGGGACTCAGGGATGCTCCAAAGGGACACATGGGATGCTCCAAGGGATGCAGGGATCCTCCAAAGGATTCCCAAGGGGCTCAGGGATGTTCCAAAGGGGCACAGGGAATGCTCCAGGGGATTCCAAAGGGACACAAGGATGCTCCAAAAGGCTCAGGGATGTTCCGAAGGGACACTGGGAATGCTCCGAAGGGGACACAGGGGATGCTCCAAAGGTTTCCAAAGGAACTCAGGGATATTTCAAGGGACACTGGGAATGTTTCAAAGGATTCCCAAGGGGCTCAGGATGCTCCAAAGGGACACATGGGATGCTCCAGGGAGATTGGGATGTTCCAGGGGATTCAAAGGGGCTCAGGGATGTTCCAAGGGACACTGGGGATGCTCCAAATGGTTCCAAAGGACTCAGGGATGTTCTAAGGGACATAGAGATGCTCCAAAGGGACACAGGGGATGCTCCAAAGGTTTCCAAAGGAACTCAGGGATATTCCAAGGGACACTGGGAATGGTTCAGGGATCCCAAGGGGCTCAGGGATGCTCCAAAGGGACTCAAGGATGCTCCAAAGGGAGACAGGGAATGCTCCAAATAATTCCAAAGGGGCTCAGGGATGCTCCAAGGGGCTCAGGGATGTTCCAAGGGGGCTCAGGATGTTCCAAGGGGGCTCAGGGATGTTCCAAAGGGGCTCAGGGATGTTCCAAGGGGCTCAGGGATGTTCCAAGGGGGCTCAGGGATGTTCCAAAGGGGCTCAGGGATGTTCCAAGGGGGCTCAGGGATGTTCCAAGGGATTCAGGGATGCTCCAAGGGGCTCAGGGATGTTCCAAAGGGCTCAGGGATGTTCCAAGGGGGCTCAGGGATGCTCCAAAGGGCTCAGGGATGCTCCAAGGGGGCTCAGGGATGTTCCAAATGGCTCAGGGATGCTCCAAAGGGCTCAGGGATGTTCCAAGGTGGCTCAGGGATGTTCCAAAGAGCTCAGGGATGTTCCAAGGGGGCTCAGGGATGCTCCAAGGGGGCTCAGGATGTTCCAAAGGGCTCAGGGATGTTCCAAGGGGGCTCAGGGATGTTCCAAGGGATTCAGGGATGTTCCAAGGGGGCTCAGGGATGTTCCAAAGGGGCTCAGGGATGTTCCAAGGGGCTCAGGGATGTTCCAAAAGGGGCTCAGGGATGCTCCAAGGGGCTCAGGGATGCTCCAAGGGGCTCAGGGATGTTCCAAAGAGCTCAGGGATGTTCCAAGGGGGCTCAGGGATGTTCCAAAGGGCTCAGGGATGCTCCAAAGAGCTCAGGATGCTCCAAGGGGGCTCAGGGATGCTCCAAGGGGCTCAGGGATGTTCCAAAGAGCTCAGGGATGTTCCAAGGGGGCTCAGGATGTTCCAAAGGGGCTCAGGGATGCTCCAAAGAGCTCAGGGATGCTCCAAGGGGGCTCAGGGATGCTCCAAGGGGCTCAGGGATGCTCCAAGGGGCTCAGGATGTTCCAAGGGACACAGGAGATGCTCCAGGGTCCCAGCACCCCCCTCCCAGCAGCTCCCCAGAGCTCCGCTCGGCGCTGCCGCCCCAGGGTGGGCACAGCAGGGGGGGTCCCCCCTCAGCCCCTCCCGGTCCCGAGGCTCCCAAATCCCCCGGGACACGGGGAATCCTCGCTGGGAGGGATCCCGGGGGGGCAGCACGAATCCAGGGAATTCCGGGAATTTTCCAGCTTTTCCAGCAGTTTTACATCAACCCAGGCTGGAGGCAGTCTGGGGCCAAGAGGTGAAAAATCCTAAATCCCGGCCTGGGATGATCCGAAATGGAGAGAATCCACCCTCCCAAAAAAAAAAAAAAAAAAAAATAAATGTACCAACCCCCCCCCCAAAATGATGCTCAGGACCCTAAAATTTGGGAAAAATAGGAGGGAGAGGTTGGAGGAGCGAGGGAGGCAGCCCGAATCCACCCCCCCAAAAAAATAAAAAATAAAAAATAAAAAATAAAAAAAAATAAAAAAAAATAAAATAAAAAAATTAAAAAATAGAAAAATAAAAAAATTAAAATTAAAATAATAAAAAAAATAATAAAAAAATAAAAAATTAAAAAATAGGAAATAAAAAAAATAAAAAAAAATTAAAAAAAAATAAAAAAGCACCAAACCCCCCAAATTGACACTCGGGACCCCAAAATTTGGGAAAAACGGGAGGGAGGGAGAGTCTGGGGGAGGCAGGGAGGCAGCCCGGGGGAGGGGAGGGTAGGGGGAGGATTCCCGCGGCCGGGAGCAGCTCGGCGCCGGCGGGAGAGGCAGATAAAACACGGGGCTGCTTTTATTACCTGAGAAAATTGAAGCGAGTCTGAATATATCAGAGAGGCGGGAGGTGAGCGGCTCGTACGGGGAGGCTTCGTAAAACTCCTCTCCTTCCGCGGGAGGAAAAGGGAGCGGGAAAAAAAGGGAAAAAAAAAAAAAAAAAAGGAAAAGAGAGAGAGAGAAAAGCGAATTAAAGCCGGCGGTGAATAATCCCGGCCAGGCACGGGCATCGCCCCCTCCCCTCCAAAGAAAAATGATTTCCAGGCACTGGGAATGCTCCAAAGGGTCCCAAAGGGACACTGGGAATGCTCCAAAGGGACACAGGTGATGCTCCAAGGGATTCCAAATGTTCCAAGGGGCACTGGGAATGGTCCAGGGAATTCCAAAGGGCTCAGGAATGTTCTAAGGGACACAGGGGATGCCCCAAAGGATTCCAAAGGGACTCAAGGATGCTCCAAAGGGACACAGGGAATGCTCCAAACAATTCCAAAGGGGCTCAGGGATGCTCCAAAGGGCTCAGGGATATTCCAAGGGACACTGGGAATGCTCCAAAGGATTCCAAAGGGACACTGGGAATGCTCCAAAGGGACACTGGGAATGCTCCAGGGGATTCCAAAGGGACACAAGGGATAATTCCAAAGGGCTCAGGGATGTTCTAAAGGGACACTGGGAATGCTCCAAATAATTCCAGAGGGACACAGGGGATGCCCCAAAGGATTCCAAAGGGACTCAAGGATGCTCCAAAGGGACAGAGGGAACGCTCCAGATAACTCCAAATGTTCCAAGGGACACAGGGGATGCTCCAGGGGATTCCAAAGGGCTCAGGGATGTTCCAAGGGGCACTGGGAATGTTTCAAAGGGACACTGGGAATGCTCCAGATAATTCCAAGGGGCTCAGGGATATTCCAAGGGGCACTGGGAATGTTTCAAAGGGACACTGGGAATGCTCCAGATAATTCCAAAGGGCTCAGAGATGTTCCAAGGGGCACTGGGAATGTTTCAAAGGGACACTGGGAATGTTCCAGATCATTCCAAAGGGTTCGGGAATGTTCTCAGGACACAGGGAATGCTCCAGATAATTCCAAAGGGCTCAGAGATGTTCCAAGGGACACGGGGGATGCTCTAAAGAATTCCAAAGGGCTCAGGGATGCTCCAAAGGGACACAGGGAATGCTCCAGGGGATTCCAAAGGGCTCAGGGATATTCCAAGGGGCACTGGGAATGTTTCAAAGGATTCTAAAGGGACTCAGGAATGCTCCAAAGGGCTCAGGGATGTTCTAAGGGACACAGGAATGCCCAAAAGGATTCCGAGGGGCTCAGGGATGCTCTGAGGGTCCCCAGCGCCCCTCTCCCAGCAGCTCCCCCAGAGCTCAGCTCGGGGCTGCTGCCCCAGGGCGGGAGTTGAAGGGGATTTGGGGGCGGTTCGGGGAATTTTCTCCACCCTCTGGAGCAGAATTCCCGCAGAATTCCAGAATTCCCAGCCCGCTTTGGGATGGAAAGGGGCTTTAAAACTCTCACCCCAACCCCCCCTCCTCCCCCGGGCAGGGGTCTCTGCTGCCAGCCCAGGAGATTTTGGCACAAACCGAGGTGGATTTGGGGCTGCGGAGTCTGAGGTGCCCGTCTGAGCTCCTTGGGGTGTTCACCCGAACTTCCTGGGGTTTCCACCTGAATTCCCTGGGATTTTCACCTGAATTCCCTGGGATTTTCACCTGAATTCCCCAGGATTTTCACCTGAACTTCCTGGGATTTCCACCTGAATTCCCTGGGATTTTCACCCGAATTTCCTTGGATTTCCACCTAAATTCCCCGGGGTGCCCATTCCTCTTTCCTCCTGACCTGCCCCAGTGCTGGGGACAGCAGGAATTCCGGGAATTAACCCCGGGAATTAACCGCGTGAATTCCGGGAATTAACCCCAGGAGTTCCGGGAATTAACCCCGGAAATTCTGGGAGTTAACCCCGAGAATTCCGGGAGTTAACCCCGGGAATTAACCCCGGGAATTCCGGGAATTAACCCCAGGAGTTCCGGGAATTAACCCCGGAAATTCTGGGAGTTAACGCCGGGAATTAACCCCGGGAATTCTGGGAATTAACAGCGGGAATTCCGGGAGTTAACCACGGGAATTCCAGCTTTTCCAGCAAAAGCCTCCCGGAGTTATCACGGTCCCAAAAAAAAGCCGCAGCATTTTTCCTGTGGAATTCGGGAATCACAAACCCCGCCCCGAGCATGGAAAACCAGGCGGGGAGCGAAGCCAGGAGGGTTTGCCCCGAGCCCAGCGACATTCCCGGGAATTCGGGGAGGGAAGGAGCCCCCCTGGGCTGCGGGGCTGGGCTGTGCCCGGCCCTGATTTGGGGACAACGCCCCCGAGAGAGCTCCCGGGAATGAGAACAGGCTCCAAACCCCGCATTCCTGGGAATTCATTCCTGGGAAACGCGGCCGGGAAAGGCCCCGGCGGGATGTCCCCGCTCCCCCAGCGATGTCCCCGCGATGGGATTTTGGGGAACAACACCCCAAGAGCTCCTGATCCTCCCCAGGAATGAGAACAGGCTCCAAGGGGGGCTCAGAACCCAGGGTGCTCCATCTGAGGAGCCCCTTCCCGATCTCCACCACCCCCAGGGTGCTCCACTTGGGATCCCTCTGCTCGTCCCCATCTCCCTCACCCACCTCCACTGGGCCATCCCCATCCCCCCAAGGCTCTCCACTGAGGATCCCCATCCCCATCTCCCCAGGTTTCTCCATCAGGGATCCCCATCCCCATCTCCATCTCCCCAGGCTGCTCCATTGATGATCCCCACCCCCATCTTCCCAGGTTTTTCCATCGAGGATCCCACTCCCATCTCCATCGCCCCAGGTTTCTCCATCAGGGATCCCCATCCCCATCCCCATCTCCATCTTCTCCGGTTTCTCCGTCAGGGATCTCTCTCCTCTCCCCATCTCCCCAGGGCTCTCCATTGGGGATCCCTCTCTCCACTCCCATCACCCCCAGGCTGATCCATTTGAGGATCCCTCTCCCCATCTCCCTGGGTTCCTCCATCGAGGATTCCTCTCCCATCTCCATCTCCCCAGGTTTCTCCATCAGGGATCCCCATCCCCATCTCCATCTTCTCAGGTTTCTCCATCAGGGATCACCATTCCAATCTCCATCTCCCTGGGTTCCTCCATCAGGGATCCCTCTCCCCATCCCCCCAAGGCTCTCCATCAAGGATCCCCATCCCCATCTCCATCTTCTCCAGTTTCTCCATCAGGGATCTCTCTCCCCATCCCCATCTTCTCAGGTTTCTCCATCGAGGATCTCTCTCCCCATCCCCATCTCCCCAGGGCTCTCTCCACTGAGGATCTCTTTCTCCATCCCTACCACCCCCAGGGCTCTCCATTTCAGGATCCCTCTCCCCATCCCCATCTTCTCAGGTTTCTCCATCAGGGATTCCTGAATGAATTCCTGGGAATTCATTCCTGGGAAACGCGGCCGGGAAAGGCCCTGGCGGGATGTCCCCGCTCCCCCAGAGATGTCCCCGCGATGGGATTTTGGGGAACAACACCCCAACACCTCCTGATCCTCCCCGGGAATGAGAACAGGCTCCAAAACCCCGCATTCCTGGGAATTCATTCCTGGGAAACGCAGCCGGGAAAGGCCCCGGCGGGATGTCCCCAGCGATGTCCCCCACTATGGGATTTTGGGGAACAACGCCGAATTTGGGGATTTGGGCGGCTCCCGATCCGTCACCGGCAGCGGGAACCGCATCCCAACCCCGCTCCAGGCCCTTCCCCTCCCCGGCTTTCCCGGGAATCTCGCCGCTCCATCAATAATTCACCAACCCGCTCGGCTCCCGCCGCTTGCCGGGGAAATTGCCGAGCGTGCAAAGGGCGCGGGGCGCGCGGAGCCGCAATTAACCCGCGGCTAATGAGGCTGGAGCCGCCCCGGGAGCGGGGGGAGCGCGGCGCCCACAGCCCCGGCGCGGGCCGGGAGGAGGGGAATCCCGAATTTCCGCTAAAGGGCCGGAATTTGGGATCCGGGAATCCCGAATTTCCACTAAAGGGCCCGAATTTGGGATCCGGGAATCCCGAATTTCGGCTGAAAGGCCCGAATTTGGGATCCAGGAATCCCGAATTTCCACTGAAAGGCCCGAATTTGGGATCTGAGAATCCCGAATTTCCACTAAAGGGCCCGAATTTGGGATCTGGGAATCCTGAATTTCCACTAAAGGGCCCGAATTTGGGATCCTGGCCTCCCAAATTTCCCCTGAAAGGCCCGAATTTGGGATCCTGGCCCCCAAATTTGCACTGAAAGGCCTGAATTTGGGTTCCTGGGCTCCAGATTTCCCCTGAAAGGACCAAATTTGGGTTCCTGGCCCCCCAAATTTCCCCTGAAAGGCCCGAATTTGGGTTCCTCGCTGCTTTTCCTACATTAAAGGGTGTCCTCGAAGCTCCCACCTCTCCTTAATCGCTGCTCCTCTCACCTCCAATTCCCAGCCCCGTTCCCTCATCCATTCCCCAAAAACCCTGGGAAGCTGCTGAGTGCCGGCTGCTAATGAGGGGGAGAAAGCAATTAAGGCCTAATTCCTGCTCTGGGCCGGGCTTTGGGGCTGGGCTGACCCAGATTTGGAGGGAATTTCACCCAGGGGGGCCCTGGGCTCAGCCACAGCTCCCCCACATCCTCTGGAGCAGCTTTCCCACCCTCTGGAGCAGCTTTCCCACCCTCGGGCACACCTTTCCCGCAGAATTCCAGAATTCCCAGCCCGCTTTGGGATGGAAAGGGGCTTTAAAACTCTCACCCCAACCCCCCCCTCCTCCCCCGGGCAGGGGTCTCTGCTGCCAGCCCAGGAGATTTTGGCACAAACCGAGGTGGATTTGGGGCTGCGGAGTCTGAGGTGCCCGTCTGAGCTCCTTGGGGTGTTCACCCGAACTTCCTGGGATTTCCACCTGAATTCCCTGGGGTTTTCACCTGAATTCCCTGGGATTTTCACCTGAACCTCCTGGGATTTCCACCTGAATTCCCTGGGATTTTCACCTGAATTCCCTGGGATTTCCACCTGAATTCCCTGGGATTTTCACCTGAATTCCCTGGGATTTTCACCTGACTTCCCCGGGGTTTTTCCTCCCTGGGGTCCACATCTGCCCTGTCTGGGGTGCTCACCTGGGGTTTTCACCTGAATTTTGTGGGGTTTTCATCCGAATTCCCATGCCCAGGCTGATCCATTGGGGACCCCCATCCCCGTTTGAGGAGCCCCTTCCCGATCTCCATCCCCCCCAGGGTGCTCCACTTGGGATCCCTCTCCCCGTCCCCATCTCCCTCACCCACCTCCACTGGGCCATCCCCATCCCCCCAGGGCTCTCCATTGAGGATCCTCATCTCCATCTCCCCAGGTTTCTCCATCAGGGATCCCCATCCCCATCTCCATCTCCATCTCCCCAGGTTTCTCCATCAGGGATCCCCATCCCCATCTCCATCTTCTCAGGTTTCTCCATCAGGGATCACCATTCCAATCTCCATCTCCCCGGGTTCCTCCATCGAGGATCCCCATCTCCATCTTCTCCGGTTTCTCCATCAGGGATCTCTCTCCTCTCCCCATCTCCCCAGGGCTCTCCATTGGGGATCCCTCTCTCCACTCCCATCACCCCCAGGCTGATCCATTTGAGGATCCCTCTCCCCATCCCCATCTTTTCGGGGTTCTCCATAGGAGATCCCTCCCCTCTCCCTGTCCCCATCACCCCCAGGGTGCTCCACTGAGGACCCCAATCTCCATCTCCCCAGGGCTCTCCATCAGGGATCCCTCTCCCATCTCCATCTCCCTGGGTTTCTCCATCAGGGATCCCCATCCCCATCTCCATCTTCTCAGGTTTCTCCATCAGGGATCTCTCTCCTCTCCCCATCTCCCCAGGGCTCTCCATTGAGGATCTCTTTCTCCATCCCTACCACCCCCAGCATGCTCCATTTGAGGATTCTTCTCCCATCTCCATCTTCCCAGGTTTCTCCATCAGGGATCACCATTCCAATCTCCATCTCCCCAGGCTGCTCCATCGAGGATCCCTCTCCTCTTCCCATCTCCCCAGGTTCCTCCATCAGGAATCCCCATCCCCATCTCCATCTCCCCAGGTTCCTCCACCAGGGATCCCCATCCCCATCTCCATCTTCCCAGGTTCCTCCACCAAGGATCCCTCTCCCATCCCCATCTTCCCAGCTTTCTCCACCAAGGATCCCTCTCCTCTCCCCATCTCCATCTCCCCAGGTTCTTCCATTGAGGATCCCCATCCCCATCTCCCCGAGTTCCTCCACCAAGGATGCCTCTCCTCTCCCCATCCCCATCTCCCCAGGTTCCTCCACCAGGGATCCCACCCCACCGCCCCCGGGGCTCTTCCCCCTGTCCCCCAACCCTCCGTTACCTTCAGTCAGCCCCAGGTGGATGCTCCAGTAGATCTGAAGGCACTGCAGCTCCTTCTTCATGCCCCTCTTGCAGCGGCAGTGGTAGAGGGGGCTCTCCTGCAGCACCTCCAGGGCGGCCTGGCACTCCTTGTTGGCCAGCATGGTGTTCCTGTCGCGCCCGGCCAGGCACTGCCGCAGGGTGCGGTAGCGGGAGCTGCAGCTGGGCTCGCCGGCGCACAGCTCGTTGGCTCGCACGCAGTCCACGGGCACCCGCCAGCCCGGCCCCGGGGACAGCCCCGGGCCCGGCGGAGAGGGGGGCCCGGCCAGCGAGCGCAGCGCCTCGTCTGGGAGGAGGGAGAGGGAGAGGGAGAGGGAGAGGGAGAGGGAGAGGGAGAGGGAGGAGGACACGGGTGAGGGAGGGAGGAGGTGAGCGGCTTCCCGCAGCGGGGGCATCCACCCACAGGGGCACCCATCCCACAGGGGCACCCACCTCACAGGGGTACCCTCAGCTCCTGGAACAACCTCAGCTCTTGGAACACCCTCCCTCAGAGACCCCTTCCCTCTTGGAGCACCCTCAGCTCCTGGAGCACCCACCTCACAGGAGCACCCATCCCACATGGGCACCCTCAGCTCATGGAACAACCTCACACAGGAGCACTCACCCCACAGGGGCACCCTCAGGTCCTGGAACAACCTCAGCTCCTGGAACAACCTCCCTCAGAGACCCCTCAGCTCCTGGAGCACCCTCACACAGGAGCACCCACCCCGCAGGAGCACCCTCACCAACTGGAACAACCTCTGTCAGAGCACCCTCAGCTCCTGGAGCAACCTCCCCCAGAGCACCCATCCACAGGAGCAGTCACACACAGGAGCACCCTCAGCTCCTGGAACAACCTCATCTGGAACAACCTCATCTCCTGGACCACCCTCCCTCAGAGCACTCTCAGTTCCTGGAACCACCACCTCCCACAGGGGCACCCACCCCTCAGGAGCACCCTGAGCTCTTGGAACAACCTCATCTGGAACAACCTCCCTCAGAGCACCCTCAGCTCCTGGAACAACCTCCCACAGGAGCACCCTCACAAACTGGAACAACCTCAGCTCCTGGAGCTCCCTCCCTCAGAGCACCCACCCCACAGGAGCACCCTCAGCTCCTGGATCACCCTCCCACAGGAGAGCTCTCATCTCCTGGAACACCCACCTCCCTCAGAGACCCCTTCCCTCTTGGAGCACCCTCAGCTCCTGGAGCACCCTTCCCTCAACAGGAACACCCTCCTGGAGGAGCACCCTCAGCTCCTGGAACAACCTCAGCTCCCGGAGCACCTTCCCTCAGGAGCACCCACCCGCAGGAGCACCCTCAGCTCCTGGAGCACCCACCCCAAAGGAGCACCTTCACCAACTGGAACAACCTCTGTCAGAGCACCCTCAGCTCCTGGAACAACCTCATCTGGAACAACCTCTTCTCCTGGATCACCCTCCCTCAGGAGCATCCTCAGCTCCTGGATCACCCTCCCTCAGAGACCCTTTCCCTCTTGGAGCACCCTCAGCTCCTGGAGCACCCTTCCCTCAACAGGAACACCCTCCTGGAGGAGCACCCTCAACTCCTGGAGCGCCTCCCCTCAGGAGCACCCTCCTACAGGAGCACCCTGAGCTCCCGGAGCTCCCTCCCTCACAGGCCCTGCCCGTGGGAGGAGGGGTGGTTGGGGTGGGATTTTTTAGCCCCTTTCCAGCCCAGAGCGGGCTGGGAACTCCGGAATTCCGTGGGGAAGGCGAGCCCGGGGACGGGACAGCTGCACCCGAGGGTGAGGGGGCTGTGCCTGGAGCCGGCTGAGGTCGTTCACCACCGGCTTCAATTCCATTTTTTTTTTTTCTGCCTTTTTTCTGCCTTTCCTCCCACGGAAGGAGAGGAAATTTTACCGAGGGTGGCGGTGTCCCCACCTCGGTGTCCCCACCTCGGTGTCCCTGCCCTGGTGAGGCACCCGAGATCAGCCCAGCACAGCTAAACCCAGCCTGGGAATCACGGAATTGTCTGGGAATCGTGGAATTGTCTGGGCTGGAAGGGTTTTTGAAGACTGAACTGAAAGAGCCTGGGCGTGCCACGGAATTGTCTGGGTTGGAAGGGGTTCTGAAGATGGAGCTGAAAGCCTGGGAGCGCCATGGAATCATGGAATGGTTGGGCTTGGAAGGGGTTTTTTTAAGGATTGAATTGAAAGAGCCTGGGAAGGCCACGGGATTGTCTGGGCTGGAAGGGCTTTGAAATGTCGGATTGTGAGATGGGAAATGGAGGCTGAATAAACGGGAGGAATTCCCCCCAGGGAGGGGCTGGGATGGAATTCCCAGTGGCTGCCTCATCCCTGGGATGGAATTCCTGGTGGCTGCTTCATCCCTGGGATGCAATTCCCAGTGGCTGCCTCATCCCTGGGATAGAATTCCCAGTGGCTGCCTCATCCCTGGGATGGAATTCCCAGTGGCTGCCTCATCCCTGGGATGCAATTCCTGGTGGCTGCTTCATCCCTGGGATGGAATTCCCGGTGGCTGCCTCATCCCTGGAAGTGCCCAAGGCCAGCTTGGAGCAAGCTGGGAATGTGGAAGGTGCCCCTGGAATGAGATCCTGCGATCCCGGAATGGTTTGGGTAGGAAGAGACCTTCAGATCAGGGACACCCTCCCCATCCCAGGCTGCTCCAAGCCCCACCCAGAAACACTCCCGGGATGTCCCTGGAGCCTCCGGCAGCCGAGATTCCCAGATTCCCGGGTTTGGGGCGGGAAGGTGCGGGGTGAACCCCGCAGCTCCGGCGTCCCCATCACGGGGACCGTGAGCTCCTTGTTCCATCCCAAGAAATGGATAACCCCGCCTGCTCCCGGAGCTCCCCGGAGCCAGGGGAGCAGCGAGCCCGGCCCGGGTCCCTGCAGAGCCGAGTCCATCCCAATTCCCTGCAGAGCCGGGCCCATCCCAATTCCCTGCAGAGCCGAGCCCATCCCAAATCCCTGCTCACTCCAAGCCCGTCCCAATTCCCTGCTCACTCCAAGCCCGTCCCAAATCCCTGCTCACTCCGAGTCCATCCCAATTCCCTGCTCACTCCGAGCCCATCCCAAATCCCTGCTCACTCCGAGTCCATCCCAATTCCCTGCTCACTCCGAGTCCATCCCGGGTCCCTGCTCACTCCGAGCCTATCCCAAATCCCTGCTCACTCCGGGCCCATCCCAATTCCCTGCTCAGGCCGAGTCCATCCCGGGTCCCTGCTCACGCCGCTCCTCGGGATGGATTTGGCCGCTCATCCTTTCCAGCCCCGTCACGGGGTTTTTAGGGCGTCTGAGTCACGGCTTTTGGAGCGCTCGGCCTTGGCAGGGCCGCGGGGCAGCTGCGGCTCCGAGCAGGCTCTGCCCTCCGGGATGGCGCCGGGCCAGCCCCGCCGCCTCCTGTCCCTGTCCCCTCCTGTCCCTGTCTCCTCCTGTCCCCTCCCGTCCCTGTCCCCTCCCGTTCCCGTCCCCTCCCGTCCCTGTCTCCTCCTGTCCCTGTCCCCTCCTGTCCCTGTCCCCTCCTGCCTCTGTCCCCTCCTGTCCCCTCCTGTCCCCTCCTGCCCCTGTCCCCCCCTGTCCCTGTCCTCTCCCATCCTGCCCCTGTCCTCTCCTGTCCCCTCCTGCCCCTGTCCCCTCCTGCCCCTGTCCCCTCCCGTCCCTGTCCCCTCCCGTCCCTGTCCCCGCATTCCCACGGCTCTCCCACCGTTCCCATCCTTCCCGCGTTTGCTTTCCCTGCCGGAACGAGATCCCCGCTAAGCCCAGCCCAGCAAAGCCTGGCTCTGTCCCCTCTCAGGGGAATTGGGGACAGGCGGCGCTGGTGTCCCCTCCCCCGGCAGGACCCGCTGTCACTGCCGGGCCCCTCCTCCAGCCTCCAGCTCCCAGGGAAAGCCCTGGAGCGGCAAAAAACGGGAATGACAGGACCGGGAGAGGACCCTGGGCTGCTCCAGGAGGGGTGACGGGGAGGGGACCCCGCTCTGTGCCCGCCCCGGTGCCCCCCGCGGGTGGCGGGCGGGGGGTGACCCCTCGGTGAGTCCCCCCGGGAGCCGCGTTCCCGTCCTGGCAGCGCCGCTGGCAGCCCCGGGCTGGGCAGGGGGACAGTGACACCTGCAGGAACGCGACACGGGCCACCCGCCTGTGCCCCCCCGGCGGGCGGGGCTGTCCCCCTGCCACCCCCGGGGCGGGGCACGCCGCCCTGCCTGCTGCGTCCCACGGGAGCGGGTGACACTGGAGCAGATTCCTGGCCCTGGAGCAGGTGACATTGGAGCAGGTGGCCCTGGAGCAGGTGGCCCTGGAGCAGGTGGCCCTGGAGCAGATCCCTGGCCCTGGAGCAGATCCCTGGCCCTGGAGCAGATCCCAGGCCCTGGAGCAGATCCCTGGCACTGGAGCAGATCCCTGGCACTGGAGCAGATCCCTGGCCCTGGAGCAGATCCCAGGCCCTGGAGCAGATCCCTGGCCCTGGAGCAGATCCCAGGCCCTGGAGCAGATCCCTGGCACTGGAGCAGGTTCCTGGCCCTGGAGCAGGTTCCTGGCCCTGGAGCAGGTGGCCCTGGAGCAGATCCCTGGCCCTGGAGCAGATCCCAGGCCCTGGAGCAGATCCCAGGCCCTGGAGCAGATCCCTGGCCCTGGAGCAGGTTCCTGGCCCTGGAGCAGGTGGCCCTGGACAGCTCTGCTCACCTCGGCTGCCAGGGGGTCTCTGAGGCAGGACAGGGGTCCGGGTGGGCAGTGCCCAGGTGGGGACACCTCCGCTGGCTGCTGTCACCCCAAAGAACAGATCCCACAGATCCCACAGATCCCACAGATCCCACAGATCCCGGTGCCCAGCCGATGTCCCCGCTGGCTTCCTGGATGTCTGGAGAGCGTCCAGAAGCGCCTCCCATCCCCGTTAGATCCAGTCTGGGGCAGCAGATTCCCCTCGGGAAGGCCAGGCCGGGCCTGGCAGGATTATATTCCACACGGGATCCATGGAGGGACATTCCCGGCTCGCTGCAGGAGGAACAGGAGCCCCCAACGCTGACCCGGGAGTGCCGGAGCCTGGGCTGGTGCTTTGGGATGATCCTTGGGGATGATCCTCGGGAACTCTGCGCCTTCACACGCCGGGAAATCCCATCCCCAGGCATCCAGCTGGGAAAAGCTGATCCTGCTGCAGCAGCCGTGGGCATGGGGAGAGCGCTCCAGGGCGCTGGAGACATTCCAGAGCTCCACAGGGCATGGAGAGCAATTCCAGAGCTCCACAGGGCATGGAGAGCAATTCCAGAGCTCCACAGGGCATGGGGAACAATTCCAGAGCTCCACGGGGCATGGAGAGCAATTCCAGAGCTCCACGGGGCATGGAGAGCAATTCCAGAGCTCCACGGGGCATGGAGAACAATTCCAGAGCTCCACGGGGCATGGAGAGCAATTCCAGAGCTCCACAGGGCATGGGGAACAATTCCAGAGCTCCACGGGGCATGGAGAGCAATTCCAGAGCTCCACAGGGCATGGAGAGCAATTCCAGAGCTCCACGGGGCATGGAGAACAATTCCAGAGCTCCACGGGGCATGGAGAGCAATTCCAGAGCTTCACAGGGCGTGGAGAGCTATTCCAGAATTCCACAGACATGGTGAGTCATCCCAGAGTTCCATGGGCACATGGAGTCATTCCAGAGCTCCACTGGGTGTGGAGAGCCATTCCAGAGCTCCACCAGACATGGAGATTCATCCCTCAGCTCCACTGGGTGTGGAGAGCTGTTCCAGAATTCCGTGGGCATGGAGAGTCTTCCCACAGCTCCGTCAGGCATGGAGAGCCATTCCAGAGCTCCACCAGGCATGGAGAGCTATTCCACGGATCCACATTGTGTGGGAAGCCATGTTGGGCTTGGAGAACCATTCCAGAGCTCCGTCGGACATGGATAACCATTCCAGAGCTCCTCCGAACGTGGAGAACCAATCCAGAGCTCCCTCAGACATGGAAAACCATTCCAGAGCTCCTCCGAACGTGGAGAACCAATCCAGAGCTCCCTCAGACATGGAGAACCATTCCAGAGCTCCTCCAGACATGGAGAGCTATTGCACAGATCCAGAGGCTGTGGGAAGCCATGTTGGGCTTGGAGAACCATTCCAGAGCTCCCTCAGATGTGGAGAACCACTCAGAGCTCCCTCGGACATGGAGAACCATTCCAGAGCTCCCTCGGACATGGAGAACCATTCCAGAGCTCCTCCAGACACGGAGAACCATTCCAGAGCTCCCCCACGCTCCATCCTCTCCCAGCTCAGCTCCAGCTCCGGCCGTGCTCACCTTCAGCACGTTCCCAGCTCCAGCTCACGCTTCTCCAGAAGCCTCTTCCCAAAAATCCCTCCTTCCTCCTCCGAGCGCATTCCTGTCTCCACGGGCGGGGACACACCCCTGCCCCGATGCCAGAGGACCACCCGGGCCACCCCTGCGTGCCCCCAGCAGCGCCGGGTGGGCGGGATTGGGAATCCCACAACGAATCCAGCAGCAGGGCCGAGCTGTGTGGGTGAGCTGGCCCCGATCCCTCATGGATTTTGCCTTTTTTTGGGTTCTTTTTTATTTTTTTTCCACCTTTCTCCCACGGTTTTGCAGGGAACAGAGCCCTGCCAGCCCCCCCGGCAGCACCGGGAGCATCCCGGAGCATCGGGCACCGTCGGAGCCGGGAGTGCGGATGGATCCTGGAGCCGGGCACAGGAGCAGGAGGAGCAGGAGGAGCAGGAGGAGCAGGAGGAGCAGGAGCAGCAGACACAGCCCTTGGTGGTGCCCCCAAATCCCTCAGGAATCAGCCCAGGCTGGGGGGATTTCCTTGCAGCCCCCCGCTCCTCCCGGCTCCGCATTCCCACCGAGGCTCCTTCGGATGGAGGGCGAAGCTGAGGAGGGGGATTTTCTATCCCCGCCATCTCCCCCCCCAAAAAAAAACCCCACCCCTCCCGGCCGAGCCGCCCTGCCTGAACTGCCACCCCTGCCTGAACTCCCACCGCTGGAACATCTGCAGAGAATTCCCGGCTAATCCCCGGCAGGCTCCGGGGTGCCGGAGCGCAGCCGGGATTTGCTGCACCAGGCGATGGATTGGCCCCTTTTCCCTGCCGCTCCCACGGCTTCTCCCGGCTCCAGCAGCCTCTTCCCCAGCTCAAATCCGCCTTCTCCTGCTCTGCTTCTGCCGGAGACCCTTGCACGGCCGGCAGCCTCGGAGGGGGATGTTTCTCCCGGCGAGGATCGCTCGGGAGCACGGCGGCTTCCCAGCCAGGGCCAGAGGGGGGTTTGTGGCTTTCCCGGGAATGATCCCAGGCGGGAAGAGCTCTGGATGTTCCCTGCTCCGGGATCCTCACCGCCAGCCGGGCTGGAGCAGTGGTCACCCCAACCCTAAAGCTGGGGGTGCGGGGTCCCTGATCGGGGTTCGGCTCCTCAGCCTGGCCCTGCACCCACAGAACCTCGGGGACACCCAGGAATATGGGGACACCCAGGATTTGGGGACACCCAGGAACTGGGAGGGCATCCAGGAACTGGGGGGACACCCAGGAATACGAGGACACTCAGGAACTGGGGGGCGGCACCCAGGAACTGAGGACGCCCAGGAATATGGGGACACCCAGGAACTGGGCGGGGGGGCACCCAGGATTTGGGGATTCTCAGGATTTGGGGGGGACACCGGGTCCTGCTTTGACACCAGCCCTGCTGTGAGGGTGGGTGGGCCCTGGTTTGGGTGCCTGAGCTGGGGCACCCCTGTCCCCCCTGTGCCCCAAATCTCTCCAGGAGCCATCCAGCTGTGCCTGGACACAGGTCCGGATGTCCAGCTGTGCCCCCAGCCAGGCCGGAGCACCCTTCCCCCTCTCGGCACGGGGGGTGTCCCCAGCCCGCCCCCCTTCCTCTCCCTCTGAGGGCACCGCCCCAGCCCCCCGAGCCCGGCACCCCCCGACCCCTCCGGGCAGGGGCTCCCCCAGCCCGGGGGCTCAGCCCCCGCCTGCTCAGGCCTCTGTCGCCCCCTCCCCAAAGGCTTGGGGGGCACCCCCCGCCCTGGGCAGCCCCTCCCCGGCTGGGCAGAGCCCGGGCCCCCCGTTCCAGGCGGGAGCAGAGGACGGACCCCGGGGGGACCCCCCGAGCACCCCCAGCCCCGCGTCCCTCTGGAGCGAGGCTGTGCCAACCTTCAAGTCTCCCTCAGAGGCCGCCTGTCCCCTGTCCCCTGTCCCTGTCCCTGTCCCTGTCCCCTGTCCCTCGTCCCTGTCCCCTGTCCCTTTTCCCTGTCCCCTGTCCCTCGTCCCTGTCCCTTTTCCCTGTCCCCTGTTCCGTGTCCCCTGTCCCTCGTCCCTGTCCCCTGTCCCTGTCCCTGTCCCTGTCCCTGTCCCTCGTCCCTGTCCCCTGTCCCTGTCCCTGTCCCCGAGCCCAGGCCGGCTCCGCAAAGTTCTCCGGGCGCCGCAGCGAGCTGGGATCGCATCCCAGGCACCCGCGGGATGCGGGAGCCGGGAACGGCACCAGGAGCTCGACACGCCCGAGCCGCGGAGGGAGGGAGGGAGGGAGGGAGGGCAAAAAAAAAAAACAAAAAACAAAAAAAACCCCCGAACCTTTCCCGTTTCCTCTCCTTTTCACCCCAAACCCAGCGCGGGCTGTGCGCGCTCGGCTCTCCAGCGGAGGCTGCCCTGGGAACGGGAGCGCTCTCCCGGCGCGGAGCTCCGAGCCGAGCCGCCCGCGGGGCCGGCGATTCCCCCGCACGCAGCCCCGGAGCTCAACTTTCCCAGCCCAGGCTCCACGCCGCCTTCCCAAGCTCTGGAATGGCGCGGGCGGGGAGCAGCCGGGATGGAGGGCAGCGGGAGACACGGCTGGGGAGGGGGGAGAAGGGTGAAAATCTCCCCCCTGGAAAGGCGAATCCGGGCGGGTTTGCCGAGGGGAGAAGGGCTGGGAGACGGGCAGGGCTGGGCTGCCGGGCGCTCCAGCCCCGAGGGGGCGGCTGGGGCTGTGTCCCCCGTGTCCCCCCCCGTCCCCTGTGTCCCCCGTGTCGCCCCCCGTGCCCCCCTCCCCGTTTCAAGTTGAAGGGGAATAGGAAATGAAGTTGAACCCCCTCGCCGAGCCCCTCTCCTGCCGCAGCGGCCGTGCCAGCTCGGAGGGGCTCGCCCGCTGGCTCAGCCCCTCGCCCCGGTTTTTTGGGTGGGTGGGGGGGAGGGTGGGACGCGCCACCTCGGCCAGGCGACAGCCGCCACCCCCCACCCCCGGCACCCCCCGCTGGGGACACTCACCTAGGAAGAGGACGATGCAGAAGGCGTTTGCCAAGATCATGGTAGGAAAATCCACGCGCTCCTCCACGTGTGCAAAAAAAAAAAAAAAAAATCTTAAAAATCAGGCAAAAAAAAAAAAAAAAAGGTGTGGGGGGGACAATAAAAAAAAATAAAAAATTAAAAAAAATGAATAATTCCCAAGGCGGTCAGGTAGATCCCAGATCCGGTGGGCTGGAAGCGAAGGGAAGCGCGGGGGGAGGGTTGTGCTCCGCCCGGCGCGGAGCCGGCTCCCTCAGCCGCTCGCCGCCTCCCGCATCCCCGCCGGGCTCCGCTGCGCGCTCCGGGCTCGGCGGCTCCGCGCTCCGCCGGGCTCCCGCCGGCTTCTGCCGAGCTCCGGGCTGCCGGGGAGGGGGCGCGGCGAGGGGCGGCTGCGCTCCGCCGAGCCCCGGAGAAGGGGCAGAGCCGGCGGGGCCGCCGTCCCCTCCCCGGCCCTGCCCCCGCCCGCCCCTCCGCCGGGGCCGCCCTTCCGCCCGCGGCGGGGGTCGGGGGGTGCGGGGAGGGGGGGGGGGGGAGGAGGCTCTGCGCGGACCCCCGGCTCCCCGTCCTCGTCATCCTCCCTCCTCATCCGGCCATCCATCCCTCCTGCCTGGGATGCACCTGCCCGGCCCCTCCGGGGGAGCCGCGGGGCTCCGGCGCTGCCGCAGAGCCGAAGGCGAGACCCCCCCCGCCCTCCCCAAATTCCGCCCCCCGGGGCCCCCGCGCTGCTCCGTCCGAGGGGGGGAGGAGAGGGGGGTGCTCGGGGGTGGCTCGGGGACAGCCGGGGGGCTGCGGGGACAAAGGTGCCACACCCCTGGATGGGTGACAGCCACGGGAACGGCAGCGGGGGACGCTCCGGGGTGGGAAAGGGTCCCTGAGGGGGGGTGTGACCTTGGGAATGGGGGGCTCCGGCCATCCCAGGGGGGCACCGGGGGGGCTGCAGGGACGAGGTGCCGCGTCCCTGGATGGGTGACAGCCACGGGGGCGGGAGAAGGGGACCCGTGTGGCCACAGGGGCACAGGGACAAGGTGCCACCCGCTGCCGGGGGAACCCCACCCAAACGGGGGCACCCAGCAGGTGCTGCGCCCTCCCCGCTGCGGGGTTTTTTTTGGGGGGGGTCACACCCACGTGTGACATCCCCCCAGCCCAGGAACCCCAAATTCCCGTCAGACACTCCCTGTTCATCGTTCCCAGTACCCAACCCCTCCTCCCCTCCCCAGGGCAGGGACACTCTGCAGCCTTCCTGGCTCCTTCCTCCTCCTCCTCCTCCTCCTCCTCCTCCTCACCCCCCAGGGGGGTGCTGGGACCTCTGACCCCGCTCTCTGTCCCTGATTTGGGGTCAGGACCCTACAAGCCCCAGCGAGGGGGGGTCCTATCCCAGGAAGCACGGCTGAGGAGGAGGAGGAGGATGGATCATGGTGATGAAGGGCCTGGGGAGCAGGAGCAGGAGGAGGAGGAGGAGGAAGATGGATACCCCTGATGAAGGGCCTGGGGAGCAGGAAGAGGAGCAGGAGCAGGAGGAGGAGGAGGAAGAGGATGGATCCCCCTGATGAAGGGCCTGGGGAGCCCGAGGAGGAGGAGGAGGAGGAAGATGGATCCCCCCGATGAAGGGCCTGGGGAGCATCTGGGGAGCCCGAGGAGGAGGAGGAGGAGGATGGATCACGGCGATGAAGGGTCTGGGGCTGGCAGGGACAGGACAGCTCTCCTTCGGCCGGCCCCGTGCTCGGGCTGTTCCAGCCGTGCCCCCAAAGGGCTCCCAGACCCCGCTGCTCCCCCTGCCCCGCGCTCGGGTGGGATCCCAGCAGCAGCAACAGCGGGGGCTGCTCCAGGCCGGGGCCAGGGCCCTCTGCCCCTTCCTCAGGAGGGAAAATTCCTGCTTGTTCCCTGCCTGGACCCCTGGATAAATCCCGCCTGGATCCCTGGAAAAATCCCGCCTGGATCCCTGGAAAAATCCCGCCTGGATCCCTGGAAAAATTCTGCCTGGATCCCTGGAAAAATCCTGCCTGGATCCCTGGAAAAATCCCACCTGGACCCCTGGATAAATCCCACCTGGACCCCTGGATAAATCCCACCTGGATCCCTGGAAAAATCCTGCCGGGATCCCTGCATAAATCCCGCCTGGATCCCTGGATAAATCCCGTCTGGATCCCTGAATAAATCCAGCCTGGATCCCTGGAAAAATCCCGCCTGGATCCCTGGATGAATCCTGCCTGGACCCCTGGAAAAATCCCGCCTGGGTCCCTGGATAAATCCCTCCTGGATCCCTGGATAAATCCCTCTTGGATCCCTGGATAACTCCTGCCTGGATCCCTGGATAAATCCCGCCTGGACCCCTGGATAAATCCTGCCTGGACCCCTGGATAAATCCCTCCTGGATCCCTGGATGAATCCTGCCTGGATCCCTGGATAAATCCTGCCTGGATCCCTGGATAAATCCCTCCTGGATCCCTGGAAAAATCCCTCCTGGACCCCTGGATAACACCTGGCTGGGCCCCTGGATAAATCCCACCTGGATCCCTGGATAAATCCCGCCTGGATCCCTGGCCAACTCCTCTCCCCGTGGCACCCGGGAGCCAGGGAAAGGATTCCCGGAGCAGGGATCCACTCCCGGCTCCTCTCCGGACCCCTCGGTTCCCTCCCTCTGGGCCCTTCCCAGGCCCGGGCGGTGCCGGAGGAGGCTCAGCCGCCCCCAAGGTGACACCTGAGGGGTTTTTGGGGTTTTGTTTCTTTTTGTTTTGTTTTTCCTCGCAGCTGCTCCGCCAGGGGAAAGGCTCCGCGTCCTCTGGGCTTCCCCCGGATTTTATTCCCAGAGCCTGCTGGGGGTGGGAACCGCGGCATCCAGCGGGAAATTACCCCCGTTCCAATTACCTGAGCACATTAATTAGCTCGGCCCGTGATGGGGGTGAGGTGGGATGGGGGCAGCGCGTCCCGGGGGGTCAATCCCGGAGCGCCCGGCCTCGCCTTTGGGATTGAATTCCAGCCTGGAAGCTTCCTAAACCCGGCCTCGCCTTTGGGATTGAATTCCAGCCGAATTTACAGCCCGGGAGCTTCCTAAACCCGGCCCCGCTGCTCCTTCTCCCTCCTGCTCCCGGGTTTAGGGGAAGGGGAGGTTGGATCCTCCCTTGGGAGAAGCGGGGAAGGCGCAGGCGGACACGGGAGGGGGACAGGCAGGGGACAGTCCCCTCCCTGCCACCCCGGCACCAAGAGCCCGCAGAGGCCTGAGTCACAAATGGGGTTTTTTGGGTTTTTTAGCACTCCTGGGGAGTTTTTCGGGTTCCAGGGACGGCTGGAAGGAGGGAGCGCACCCTTGCTCCCAGTCCCGGGGCTCCTGAATCCCGGGGATGGGGCGGGAGCAGCGCATCCCCTCCCCGAGGGGATCGGGGCTGGGCATCCCCGGAGCGGGGCTTTGCCCTCCCGGGGTGTGCAGCAAACCCAGCCCACCCCCCTCTGCTTAACTCCTTTTTTTTTCTTTTTTTTCTTTTTTTTTTTTGCTCCAAAACCCCTGGAATTCTGCTCGTTCTAGACCCCACAGCTGGCTCTGTTTGGACGGGGGGGTCCTTAAAGCCACCCCAGCGCCACCCCTGCCGTGGTGACACCTCCCGCCACACCCCCGGCCTGGGACTCATCTCCTGCCCTTGCAGATGCGATTGCAACGTTTGATGTTGTATTTTATTTTTTATTTTTTTTTTTTTCACTCCGGGCCGAGTCACGGCGGGTTCACTGCGGGCACAAGGACACCCTCGGGGACATTCCCAGCCTCCCTCCCCCTTTCCCAGAACTCCTCCTCTCTCCCCGCTGCATCCTCCTCCGTCCTCGTCCTCCCTGCAGGGCCTGGCCGGGGCTCTCCGCTGCCCGGGGGCCGAACCCGCGGGGCCGTCGGGGCCCGGCCCGATCCCGGCCCGGCCGCTGGCGCTTCCCGCGGGGGATTCCTTGGGGATCGCCTTCCCAGGGCTGCTGGGAGCGGCCGGCTCGTGGCCACGGGCGATGGGAGTCCTTGGAGCACCCCGACGCTGATGGGCCCCGACAGCTCCACGCCAAGCAGAGGCTATTTTTGCCCGGGCTGCTGTTTTCGGAGCTGATTTTGCCTCTTTAACCTCTGCCGGGGAACCCGAGCCCTTCCCCGCCGCTTCCAGGCGGCTCGGGAGTGGCGGGGGAAGGGGGGAGAGGTGGGAAAGGAGCTCGGCTGATTCCAACCCCCCCTGGATAAACCCCGGGGCGGGTGGCGGCTCCCGGGGCTGCGGGGTGGGAGCGTCCCGGCGGCTCCTCCGCCTGCTGTGGTGGCTGTGGGTGCCGGGAGCGGCTCGGTGACAGCGACAGCGACAGCCCCTTCAGTGACATCCAGGCCCCATCGGCGCCACCCCAGCCCCATCAGTGCCATCCCAGCCCCATCAGTGCCATCCCAGCCCCATCAGTGACATCCCAGCCCCATTGGTGACAGTGACAGCCCCATCGGTGCCATCCTGGCCCCATCAGTGCCACCCCAGCCCCGTCAGTGACATCCCAGCCCCATTGGTGACAGTGACAGCCCCATCGGTGTCACCCCAGCCCCATCAGTGCCATCCCAGCCCCATCAGTGACATCCCAGCCCCATTGGTGACAGTGACAGCCCCATCGGTGTCACCCCAGCCCCGTCAGTGCCACCCCAGCCCCGTCAGTGCCATCCCAGCCCCATCGGTGCCATCCCAGCCCCATTGGTGCCACCCCAGCCCCATCGGTGCCATCCCAGCCCCATTGGTGCCACCCCAGCCCCATCGGTGCCACCCCAGCCCCATTGGTGACAGTGACAACCCCATCGGTGTCACCCCGGCCCCATCGGTGCCACTCCAGCCCCATCGGTGTCACCCCAGCCCCTTCAGTGCCACCCCGACCCCATTGGTGTCACCCCAGCCCCGTTGGTGACAGTGACAGCCCCATCAGTGCCATCCTGGCCCCATCAGTGCCATCCCAGTGCCACCAGGGATGACACAGCCACCCGTGTTCCATCAGTGAATTTTTGGGAGTTTGAGGTGACCCGCGCAGGGCAGAGCCACCGCTCTGGTGGCCCTGGGAGGGGACAGACCCGGTGCCACACTCACTGAATCCCTGCCAGTGAATTTTTGGGAGTTTGAGGTGACCTGCACAGGGCAGAGCCACTGCTCTGCTGGCCCTGTGAGGTGACAGACCCAGTGCCACCATGGATGGCACAGCCACACTCACTGAATTCCCATCAGTGAATTTTTGGGAGCTCACGGTGACCTGCACGGGGCTGCTGGCCCTGGGAGGGGACAGACCCGGTGCCACACTCCCTGAATCCCTGCCAGTGAATTTTTGGGAGCTGGCAGTGACCTGCACAGGGCAGGGCCCGGCGCCGGTGGCCGCGGGCGGGGCCGGGCGCGGTCCCTCCCCGCCGAGCGGAGCTGTCACCTCCGCTGTCACCTCCGCTGTCACCTCCGCTGTCACCTCCGCTGCCCCCGCGGCCGTCAGCCCCGGCCGCCCCAGATCGCGGCTGACATCTCCAGCCCAGCCCTCGGCACCTGCCGGGGAAGCGCTCGGGAGGATTTGATTCCCGTGCCAAGGAACAGATTCCCGCTCGCTCCTGGCTCTGCCCTCGGTGTCCGCACCTGGCTCCAGCCCCGGAGCCCCGCGGGGGGGAAAAACCGGGAGTGGCAGAGCTGGGAGAGCCGGGATTTGGGATCGGGAGCCTCCTGGGATGGACGGGAAGAGCCTTCGGTGGGCAAGCAGAGCGTTCCCGTCGGATGGAGGGGACAGGGACGGGGGAAAGGGAATTGTTCCCGTTGGATGGAGAAAATAGGGATGGAGGGAAAGGACAGGGAATTGTTCCCGTTGGATTGGGGGCACAGGGATGGGGGAAAGGGAATTGTTCCCCTTGGATGGAGGCAAAAGAGAGGGAATTGTTCCCATTGGATGGAGAAAACAAGGATGGAGGCACAGGAGAGGGAATTGTTCCCATTGGATGGAGAGTGCAGGGATGGGGGAAAAGGGAATTATTCCCATGGGATGAGGGCACAGGGATGGAGGAGAAGGGAATTGTTCCTGTTGGATGGAGAAAATAGGGATGGAGGGAAAGGACAGGGAATTGTTCCTGTTGGACTGGGGGCACAGGGATGGAGGTAAGAGAGAATTGTTCCCGTTGGATGGAGAAAATAGGGATGGAGGCATAGGAGGAGCAATTGTTCCCTTTGGATGGAAGGAACAGGGATGGTGACAATGGGAATTGTTGCCTTTGGATGGAGAAAACAGGGATGGAGGGAAAGGAAATGGAATTGTTCCCATTAAATGGAGGGAACAGGGAAGGAGGAAAAGGAGAGGGAATTGTTCCTGTTGGATTGGGGGCACAAGGATAGGGGAAAGGGAATTGTTCCTGTTGGATGGAAAAAATAGGGATGGAGGGAAAGGACAGGGAATTGTTCCCATTGGATGGAGGGAATAGGGAAAGAGGAAAAGGAGAGGGAATTGTTCCCATTGGATTGAGGGCACAGGGATGGAGGCAAAGGGAATTGTTCCCTTTGGATGGAGAAAATAGGGATGGAGGCACAGGAGGAGCAATTGTTCCCATTGGATGGAGGGAACGGGGTTGATGGCAATGGGAATTGTTCCCGTTGGATGGAGGCAACAGGGATGGAGGAGAAGGGAATTGCTCCCGTTGGATGGAGGGAGCAGGGATGGGGGAGAGGGAATTGTTCCCATTGGATGGAGGGAGCAGGGATGGGGGAGAGGGAATTGCTCCCATCAGAGGGAATGAACAGAAACGGTGCCGAAGGGAATGGCTCCCACGGGATGAGGGCCCCGGGCAGGGAGCTCGGGAATGAGGCGGGAGTGGGGCCGGCTCCGGAGCCGCGCGCTCAGCCCGGGCAGGGCAGGGAGGCAGCAAATCCAGCTTGGATCAAAGCTCGGGAAAAGCTCCCGCTGCCCCGGCCC
Organism: Phylloscopus collybita; assembly: GCA_027886175.1. Taxonomy (NCBI): domain Eukaryota; kingdom Metazoa; phylum Chordata; class Aves; order Passeriformes; family Phylloscopidae; genus Phylloscopus; species Phylloscopus collybita. The sequence continues at coordinate 25,862 of JAJNNQ010000245.1, forward strand.
CGGGAATGGGATTTCCGAGCGCTCCCGGGAGGCGGAGTGAGCAATTCCGGGAGCGCTGGCCCGGACCCCGCGTCCTCGGCTGCGCTTCCCGAGCTGCTCCCGGCGCCGCGGGACAGCGGGGCTGGGGAGCGCCGGGGGGAACGTTCAGTCCCGGCGGGGGCGTCCCCTCGGCCCTTGGGGTGCCAGCAGAGGGTCCCCAGCCCAGGAAAAATGGGAGTCAGGTGTTCCAGATCCTGTCCCCAGTGTCCCCAGTGCCACCAGTGTCCCCTCTGTCCCCAATGTCCCCAATGCCCCCACAGTGTCCCCTCTGTCCCCAATGTCCTCAGTGTCCCAGTGTCCCCAATGTCCCCCCAGTATCCCCAGTGCCCCCAAGTGCCCTCAATGTCCCCCCAGTGTCCCCAGTGCCCCCAGTGTCCCCAGGCAGGGTAGAGCCCGGAGGAGCCGCCATCTGCTCCGGGTGGGATGTGTCAGGATGTGCTGAGTTTGGGATGTGCCGGGATGTGCCGGGATGTGCCGGGATGTGCTGAGTTTGGGATGTGCCGGGATGTGCCGGGATAGGCCGGGATGTGCCGGGATGTGCCGGGATGTGCCGGGATGTGCCAGTCCCAATTCCAGCGTCCCCGCTGGGTTTTGGGCCATCCCGCATTCCCAGAGCTCTGCAGGAGCAGGGAAGGATCCTGGCCTGACTCCCGGAATCTCTGGGTTTCTGTTGGATAACGGAGCTGGAGTAACTTCCCTGGCTCGGGCTCGGGTTGTGCCGCTGGGTTTGTCGTGTTTTAGGGGAGACTGGGAAGAAAACCAAAACAAACCAAAACCAAACCAAACCAAAAAAAACCAAACCAAACCAAACCCAAACCCAAACCCAACCAAACCAAACCAAACCAAAACCAAACAAAATCAAACCCAAACCAAAACCAAACCAAACCAAACCTAAACCAAACCCAAACCCAAACCCAAACCAAACCAAACCAAACCAAACCAAACCCAAACCCAAACCCAACCAAACCAAAACCAAACCAAAACCAAACAAAACCAAACCAAAACCAAACCAAACCAAAACCAAACCAAACCAAAACCAAACCAAAACCAAACCAAACCCAAACCCAAACTCAAACCCAAACCCAAACCCAAACCCAAACCCAAACCCAAACCCAAACCAAACCAAAACAAAACAAAACCAAACCAAACCAAAACCAAACCAAACCAAACCAAACCAAAACCAAAACCAAAACGAAACAAAACAAAACAAAGCCAAACAAAAAATCAAAACCAAACCAAACCAAACCAAAACCAAACCAAACCAACCAAAAAAAATAAATAAACCCCAAAAAAACCCCAAAGCAAACAAACAAAACACTCAAAAAAGGAAAAAATAAAAACAAAAAACACACAAAAAAATCACAAAAAAAAAAAAAAAAAACAAACAACAAAACACTCCAAACTGATTTTGATTTTTTTTTTTTTTTTTTTTTTTTTTTAAGGAGGCAGAAATGATCCATAATCCAAAGTGCTCGGAGAAGCAGCTCTTGAAGGAGATTGACTCTGACAGCCCAATCAACGTCGGCCGGGCTCCGGGATGAATATTCCCAACTTTAATTGGAGACATGATGCTCCCATTACCCGGGACAGCCGAGCCCCCCTCCCCCCTGATGAAATTATCGGTATTTTTAGGCCTCTAATTGACGGCAGGGCCGCTCTGCCCCCCCAGGATCGGCTCCTGCAGCCCGGCAGGGGAGGAGAGGGAGGGGACGGGGGACGGGGAGGTCCCAGCGCTGCCTGGGGAGGGGAGGGGGGCACAGAGAGACCCCCGAGCCCTGAGGGACGCTCCTGCTGCTTCCAGGGAGGAGGAAGAGGGGCCTGGAGAACCCCCCAGGGGCCTGGAGATCCTTTAAACCACCCCAGCCCCCCTCCCAAACCTGTGACATTTCCTCCTTTCCCAGTGAAACCAGCCTGATTCCAAACTGGGATTTTGGGAGTTCCTTTCGCCCCTCCAGTGCCTGGAGATCCTTTAGCTGCCCCCAAACCTGTGACATTTCCTCCTCTACCACTGAAACCAGTCTGAGTCTCCACCAAACTGGGATTTTGGGGGGCTCCTTTCACCCCCTCCCAGTGCCTGGAGATCCTTTCACCCTGAACCTGTGACATTTCCCCCTTTCCCAGTGGATCCAGCCTGACTCCAAACCCGGATTTCGGGGGCTCCTTTCCCCCACCCAGTGCCTGGAAATCCTTTCACCCCTCCCAAACCATGACATTTCCTCCTCTACCACCAAAACCAGTCTGGCTCTCCACCAAACCGGAATTTTGGGGGCTCCTTTCACCCCTCCGAGGGTCTGGAGATCCTTTAGCTCCCCCCAAACCTGTGACATTTCCTCCTTTCCCACTGAAACCAGTCTGTATTCACCAAACCGGGATTTTGGGGGCTCCTTTCATCCCCCCGGGGTCTGGAGATCCTTTAACCCCTCCCAAACCTGTTACATTTCCCCTTTTCTCACTGAAACCAGTTTGAGTCTCCACCAAACTGGGAATTTGGGGGGTTCCTTTCACTCCCCAAGGGTCTGGAGATCCTTTGGCTGCCCCCAAACCTGTGACATTTCCCCCTTTCCCAGTGAAACCAGCCTGACTCCAAACCAGGATTTCGGGGGCTCCTTTGACCTCTCTGAGGGTCTGGAGATCCTTTAACCCCTCCCAGAGCTGTGACATTTCCTCTTTTCCAGTGGAACCAGTCTGGCTCTCCACCAAAACGGGATTTTGGGGTGTTCCTTTCACCCCTCCAGGGGCCTGGAGATCCTTTCACCCCTCCCAAACCATGACATTCCCCTGGAAGAGCCTCCTCCATCCAGTCTGACTCCAAACTGGGATTTTAGGGGCTCCTTTCGCCCCTCCAGTGCCTGGAGATCCTTTAGCTCCTCCCAAACCTGTGACATTTCCTCCTCTACCACTGAAACCAGTCTGGCTCTCCACCAAACTGGGATTTTGGGGGCTCCTTTCATCCCCCAGAGGTCTGGAGATCCTTTAACCCCTCCCAAACCTGTGACATTTCCCCTTTTCTCACTGAAACCAGTTTGAGTCTCCACCAAAATGGGATTTTGGGGGTTCTTTTCACTCCCCAAGGGTCTGGAGATCCTTTAACCCCTCCCAAACCTGTGACATTTCCCCTTTTCCCAGTGGAACCAGTCTGGCTCTCCACCAAACTGGGATTTTGGGGTGTTCCTTTCATCCATTGAGGGTCTGGAGATCCTTTCACCCCTCCCAAACCATGACATTCCCCTGGAAGAACCTCCTCCATCCAGTCTGACTCCAAACTGGGATTTTGGGGGCTCCTTTCACCCCTCTGAGGGTCTGGAGATCCTTTAGCTCCCCCGAAACCTGTGACATTTCCTCCTCTACCACTGAAACCAGTCTGGCTCTCCACCAAGCTGGGATTTTGGGGGGTTCCTTTCACCCCCCAAGGGTTTGGAGATCCTTTCACCCCTCCCAAACCATGACTTTCCCCTAGAAAGGTGTTTCTCTGCCACTGAAACCGGTCTGACTCCACCAAGCTGGGATTTTGGGGATTCTTTCACCCCCCCACCAGGGTCTGAAGATCCTGTAATCCCCCCCAAACCTGTGACATTCCCCTGAAAGATCCTCCTCCAACCAGGCTGACTCCAAATCGGGATTTTGGGGCCTCCTTTGACCCCTCTGAGGATCTGGAGATCCTTTAACCCCTCCCAAACCTGTGACATTTCCCCTTTTCTCACTGAAACCAGTTTGAGTCTCCACCAAAATGGGATTTTGGGGGCTCCTTTTAATCCTCTGAGGGTCTGGAGATCCTTTCACCCCTCCAAAATCTGTGACATTTCCTCCTCTACCACTGGAACCAGTCTGAGTCTCCACCAAGCTGGGGTTTGGGGGGGCTCCTTTCACCCCTTCCCAGTGCTTGGAGATCCTTTCACCCCTCCCAAACCATGACATTCCCCTAGAAGGTGTTCCTCTACCACTGAAACCAGTCTGACTCCACCAAACCAGGAATTTGGGGGTTCCTTTCACTCTCCAGGGGTCTGGAGATCCTTTCACCCTGAACCTGTGACATTTCCCCCTTTTCCCAGTGGATCCAGCCTGACTCCAAACCGGGATTTTGGGGGCTCCTTTCCCCCACCCAGTGCCTGGAGATCCTTTCACCCCTCCCAAACCATGACATTCCCCTAGAAGGTGTTCCTCTACCACTGAAACCAGTCTGCCTTCAGCAAACCGGGATTTTGGGGGTTCTTTTCACCCCTCTGAGGGTCTGGAGGTCCTTTAACTCCCCCAAAACCCGTGACATTCCCCTGAAAGATCCTCTTCCAACCAGGCTGACTCCAAACCGGGATTTTGGGGGCTCCTTTGACCCCTCTGAGGGTCTGGAGATCCTTTAACCCCTCCCAGAGCTGTGACATTTCCTCTTTTCTCACTGAAACCAGTCTGAGTCTCCACCAAACCGGGATTTTGGGGTGTTCCTTTCACCCCTCCAGGGGCCTGGAGATCCTTTCACCCCTCCCAAACCATGACATTCCCCTGGAAGAGCCTCCTCCATCCAGTCTGACTCCAAACCAGGATTTTGGGGGCTCCTTTCGCCCCTCCGAGGGTCTGGAGATCCTTTAGCTCCTCCCAAACCTGTGACATTTCCTCCTTTCCCAGTGAAACCAGCCTGACTCCAAACTGGGATTTTGGGGGTTCCTTTCACCCCCCCAGGGTTTGGAGATCCTTTCACCCCAAACCTGTGACATTTCCCTTTTTCTCACTGAAACCAGTTTGAGTCTCCACCAAAATGGGATTTTGGGGGCTCCTTTCACCCTCCCAGTGCCTGGAGATCCTTTCACCCCAAACCTGTGACATTTCCCCCTTTCCCAGCGGATCCAGCCTGACTCTGGGGCGGATTTTGGGGGCAGAGGAGGAGGCAGGGCCTGGCAGGAGGGACGGGAAGCGCGGAGGAGCCGAGAGCATCTCGCTGCCCGCCCGCCCGGCACCATCCCGGCGGATTTAGGGAGGCGGATTTGGGATTCGGGTCCCGCTCGGCAGCCGCTGACGGGAGCAGATTAACGGGGCCGCGCTGGAGGCTCCAGCCTCGCCTCCGAGGGGGATTTGGGCTGGGAAAGGGAGCGGGAGGAGCGGGAGGAGCGGGAGCAGCGGGAGGAGCGGGAGGAGCGGGAGGAGCGGGAGGAGCGGGGGGAGCGGGAGGAGCGGGAGGAGCGGGTGGAGCGGGAGGAGCGGGAGGAGCGGGAGGAGCGGGAGCAGCGGGAGGAGCGGGTGGAGCGGGAGGAGCGGGAGGAGCGGGAGGAGCGGGGGGAGCGGGGGGAGCGGGAGGAGCGGGGGAGCGGGGGGAGCGGGAGGAGCGGGAGGAGCGGGAGGAGCGGGAGGAGCGGGAGGAGCGGGAGCAGCCGGAGGAGCGGGAGGAGCGGGAGGAGCGGGAGGAGCGGGAGGAGCGGGAGCAGCCGGAGGAGCGGGAGGAGCGGGAGGAGCGGGAGGAGCGGGTGGAGCGGGAGGAGCGGGGGGAGCGGGAGGAGCGGGAGGAGCGGGAGGAGCGGGAGGAGCGGGAGGAGCGGGTGGAGCGGGAGGAGCGGGGGGAGCGGGCAGCGCTGCCCCTCCGGCCCCTCCGCGCCTCCCCTCGCTCGCGGTTCTCCCTCCGGAGGAGCCGGAGCGGCCGATGGGTTTTGGGTTTGGGTTTTGGGGTTTTGTTTTTAGGTTTTTTTTTTTTCAGGTTTTATTTTTAGGTTTTAGTTTTAGGTTTTGGGTTTAGGTTTTGGGTTTAGGTTTTGCTTTTAGGTTTTGTTTCTAGTGTTTTTTTGGGTTTTTTTAGGGTTTATTTTAGGGTTTTTTTAGGTTTTGTTTTCAGGTTTTGTTTTTAGGGGTTTTTATTAGGTTTTGTTTTTAGTTTTTGGGTTTAGGTTTTGGGTTTAGGTTTTGCATTTAGGTTTTGATTTTAAGTTTTGTTTTTAGGATTTTTTTTAGGGGTTTTTTAATAGGGTTTTTTTAGGATTTGTTTTTAGGTTTTGTTTTTAGGGTTTTTTTTTTTAGGTTTTGGTTTTAGGTTTTGTTTTCAGGTTTTGTTTTCCATTTTTTCCCAGCCCAGCCCATCCCGATTTCTCTCCTCCCCAGCGATTACTCCCCCGCGATTTCCATTTAATGACCAGGCAGGGATGGGATGGGATGGGATGGGGTGGGATGGGATGGGATGGGATGGGATGGGATGGGGTGGGATGGGATGGGGTCAGTGGGATGGGATGGGATGGGATGGGATGGGATGGGATGGGATGGGAATGGGAATGTCCCGGTTGGGAATGTCCCGGTTCCCAGCTCGGGGTTCCACAGGTTCCGGTGCCAGCTTTGCCTCGGGAGCATCCTGAACCCCAGGACCGGGTGCCAGGCCAGTGGTGCCACAGGATCCCTTGGACTGGGAACATCCTGGTTCCCATCATGGAATTCCAGAGCTCCCAGTCACCCTGGGACCATCCCAAACCCCACCAGGGAATTCCAGAGATCCCAGTTACCCTGGGAGCATCCCAGTGTCCATCACATAATTCCAGAGATCCTCACTGCTGTGGGAACATCACGGTCCCCATTCATGGAATTCCAGAGCTCCCAGCTGCCCTGGGAGCATCCCAGTCCCCACCGGAGAACTCCAGAGATCCCAATTACTCTGGGAGCATTACACAGAATTCCAGAGGTCCCCGTTGCCCTGGAAACATCCCAGTTCCCGTCACAGAATTCCAGAAGTCCTCACTGCTGTGGGAACATCCTGGTTCTCATCATGGAATTCCAGAGATCCCAGTTGCCCTGGGAGCATCCCAAACCCCACCAGGGGATTCCAGAGATCCCAGTTACACTGGGAGAGTCCCAGTGTCCATCACAGAATTCCAGAGATCCCCACTGCCCTGGGAGCATCCCAGTCCCCACCAGGGAATTCCAGAGATCCCTGTTGCCCTGGGAGCATCCCGGGACTCCAGCCCAGGAATCCGGGCAGGGCTCCAAGGCCCCAGGCGGAGCTCGGGAGCCCCCGCGCTGCTGGCGGCCGCAGCTGCCCAGCCGTTCCCGCTCCAGCGGCGATTCCCGGCCGCGCCCGGCCCGCCGGAGCCCCCGGGGGCTCGGCCCGGCCCGGCAGCCCCCGAGCTCCGCGCCCGGCCCGGCCCCGGCTCCAGCCGCTGGAATTCCGACCCGGCCTCCCCAGGCTCCCGGGAGCTGCCGGGGTTCAGCCCTGGCCCCGCTCTTGGGGGGCAGCAGGGGCTTCCCTGCGGGTTCCCCAGCAAATCCGCGATCCTGGGGGGCTCCGGGGGTCCCTCCCGGCCTGTGACACTTCCCTCTCCCCCCAGTGGAACCGCTCTGATTCTCCATCAGGGATTTTGGGGGTTCCTTTCACTCCCCCCACCCCCAGGGTCTGAAGGGCCTTTAACCTCCCCCAAACCTGTGACATTCCCCTGGAAGATCCTCCTCCCTCCAGTCTGACTCCAAACTGGGATTTTGGGGGGCTCCTTTCACCCCCACTGGGAAAGATCCTCCTCCCTCCAGTTTGACCCTCCAGCAGATTTTGGGGGCTCCTTTAACCCCTCCCAACCCCTCCCCAAGTCCCTTCCAGCCACTCCCGCAGCGGCACAACCCCCGTGCCAGCCCAGGCTCCCCAAACCCTCCGGGGACAGCGGGGGCGGGGACAGCGCAGGGGGCCTTGAAACCCCCCCGGACCAACCCCGGACCAACCCCGGCTCCTCAAACCCTGCAGGGACAGCTCCGGGGGCCTCGAAACCCCCCCGAACCAACCCCGAACCAACTCCGGTTCCCCAAATCCTCCTGGCACGGACGCTCAGCGAGGCAGGCACACCTCTGGGGGCAGCTCTCGATGGCCTCAAAACCACCCCCAGACCAGCCTGAGCTCCCCAAACCCTCCGGGGTCAGCAGGGACAGCTCCGGGGGGGCAGCTCTCAGTGGGCTTGAAACCCCCACGGACCAACCCCGAGCTCCCCAAACCCTCCGGGGTCAGCAGGGACAGCTCCGGGGGCTCGAAACACCCCCGAACCAACCCCGGACCAACCCCGGCTCCCCAAACCCTGCAGGGACAGCTCCGGGGGCTCGAAACACCCCCCGAACCAACCTCGGACCAGCCCGAGCTCCCCAAACCTTCCCCACAGCGAGGTGGGCACAGCTCCAGGGGCCTCGAACCCCACCCCGAACCAACCCCGGACCAGCCCGAGCTCCCCAAACCCTGCAGGGACAGCTCCGGGGGCCTCGAAACCCTCCCCCCCGAACCAAGGCGGGCCAGCCCCCGTCGGGCCCGGGCGGCGCAGCAGCTCCTGCGGGTGACAGGTTTATGCAAGCCGAGTTATATAAGCCCCGCCGAGCCCCGAGTCAGCCGTAATGAGCCGCTTGTGAAATCTTGCACCGATCTGTGTCAGCGCCCTAATCGCCGGCGACAGGCGGGCTCTGCGGCTGCTCGCCGATGATAATATTCGTGTCAGGAAGCATCAAGCGCAGGATGCGCCTTTCAAAGGGGGGATTACGCTCCTCGCCCGGAGAAAAAGGAAACAGCCCTAATCTTCCCCTGCCGCAGCCCGGGGGCCTGCGGGAGCGGCTCCGGGGGTGCGGGTGGTGGAGGGGGAAGAGGAGTGTGAGCGCAGGGCGCTGCCCGGCCGCGGTGGGAGCGAGGAAATGCTGCTCCCGACCGCGTCCCCGCCTCGGGTGTCACCCCCGTTCCTCGATCTCACATTGCCTGTGTGCGGTGGGAGCAAGGAAATCCGGCTGCAAACCCCACCCCGGCTCGGGTGTCACCCCATCCCTTGATCCCACATTCCTTATCCTGTGTGAACATGGAAATCCGGCTCCAAACCCCACCCTGGTTCGGGTGTCACCCCATCCCTTGATCCCACATTCCTTATCTTGTGTGAACACCCCAATCCTGCTCCAAACCCCACCCTGGCTCGGGTGTCACCTTATTCCTCGGTCCTACATTCCCTGTCCTGTGTGAACATGGAAATCCAGCTCCAAACCCCATCTTCAGCTCTTTTTACCCCATCCCAGTGATCCCACATTCCTTATCCTGTGTGAACATGGAAATCCGGCTCCAAACCCCACCCCGGCTTGGGTGTCACCCCATTTCTCGATCTGACATTCCTTATCCTGTGTGAACACCCCAGTCCTGCTCCAAACCCCACCCTGGCTCGGGTGTCACCCTCAATCCCATATTCCCCGTCCTGTGTGAACACCCCAGTCCTGCTCCAAACCCCATCTTCAGCTTTTTTCCCCATCCCTTGATCCCACATTCCTTATCCTATATGAACATGGAAATCCGGCTCCAAACCCCACCCCGGCTCGGGTGTCACCCTCGAGTCCACATTCCCTGTCCTGTGTGAACATTCCCAGTCCTGCTCCAAACCCCATCCCCGGCTCGTTTCCCCCCATTCCTCGATCCCACATTCCCTGTGTGTGGTTTGAGCACGGAAATCATGCTCCAAACCTCATCCCCAGTTCATTTTCCCCCATCCCCAGCTGCTTTCCCCCCATCCCCAGCTCGTTTCCCCCATCCCCGGCTGCTTTTCCCCCATCCCCAGCTCCTTTTCCCCCATCCCCGGCTCCTTTTCCCCCATCCCCAGCTCGTTTCCCCCATCCCCGGCTCCTTTTCCCCCATCCCCAGCTCCTTTCCCCCATCCCCAGCTCCTTTCCCCCATCCCCAGTTCCTTTTCCCCCATCCCCAGCTCCTTTTCCCCCATCCCCAGCTCATTTTCCCCCATCCCCAGCTCCTTTTCCCCCATCCCTGGCTGCTTTCCCCCCATCCCCAGTTCGTTTTCCCCCATCCCCAGCTCATTTTCCCCCATCCCCGGCTGCTTTTCCCCCATCCCCAGTTCATTTTCCCCCATCCCCAGATCCTTTTCCCCCATCCCCAGCTCCTTTTCCCCCATCCCCAGCTCGTTTTCCCCCATCCCTGGCTGCTTTCCCCCCATCCCCAGCTCCTTTCCCCCCATCCCCGGCTGCTTTTCCCCCATCCCTCGGTCCCGCCTCCCCTCCCCGCCCCTCAGGAGCGCATCCAGGTGCTCCCTTTGTCATCCCAGCAGCTTTTCCCGGTCTGCGGGTGCCGCCGCCGATCCGGAATTGATTTGCATGCATTCCGCTCCGCTCGGGGACGCGGGGCGGAGGCCGGGCTGGCAGAGGCAGCGCAAACAAACAAACAGAACTCCGGCGGCTGCGGGAGCCTCAGCAGCCTCGGGGAGGCCACAACCCCGGGAAAAAAAAGCCCTCGAGGATCCCATTTTCCTTCCTGGTTCACCCTCCTCACGGCTGGGATGGCTTTAGGGTGGCGCAGCCGTCCTTCTGTCCGTCCCTGAGGGTGGCACCAAAGGGGGGCTGTGGACACCTTGGGGTCACTCCTGATGATGGGAGCGGCTTCTCATCCCAAATCCCAGCTCTGCGGGGGTGGAGGAGTTGGGGAGGCATTAAAAGCCCAGTGAGGGGGGTGGGGTCAGGCTGATTTTGGAGTTTTCTGCGGTGTGGCAAGGTGGGCTTTGGTCATTTTGGTCATTTTGGTCATTTTGGTCATTTTTTTCCTCCCCGTTTTCCAAAGGAAAGCGCTCCCAGCACAGGTGGAACGCTGTTTGCCCCCAGCCTGGGGGGTTGGTTTGAAGCCATCGCCTCTCCTGCTTGGGTCTTTGCTCTCCAAATCCTGGAATTCCTAATCCTGGCCCTTCCTGCTCCTGCTGGAGCAGCAGGGAGGGGGGAATGCTGTTGGGATTGTTGGGATTGGGGGGGGGGGCGGGATGTGGAGACACAGAGACAGAGGTGGGGAAACGGAGCCGAGCCCCTGGAGGGGGATTTGGGATGGATATTCCAGGAGGAAGGGAGAGAGGAGCCCTGGAAGGGGTCAGGGGAGCTCAGGGCAGGAGGAGGGGCCTGGCACCGATGGGGCTTTGGGGACAGGGAAGGGGTGACGGCTGCAGGAACGGGATGGAGGGCAAAGTGTGCTGAGGGAGCGCTGAGCTCCCCGGGAAAAACGGGAACCAGCTCCTCGGGAATGGGCCTGTGTTGGAGAGGATGAAGTAGCTGGGCCCTGCAGAGATGATTTATTAGTAAAAGATTCTAAAAGTATGAAACCCACAAGAGGAATGGAATTAAAAGCAAAATTTGAACTGTAAGGGTGAGCAGGAAGAAGGTGATTAGACAGCTGAAAAGACTGGTCTGGGTGAGTCAGTGACACCCCTGCCAGGACAAAAGGATGAATAAAGGGTTGGACCTTCTCAGGTATCAGGGATAAGGTGGTTTCTCAGGATTTTGGTCTGTAGAGTAGTATTGTAATGTTGTAGTTCCCATAGGCTGGATGTAGATTCTGTAGGTTTTGTATCTTGAGGTGATTGGTTGATGCTCATTAGAATATTCACGATAGAAAGGGTTAAAATGGAATGGAACAGGGAGCTCTCTCTCTTTTCGCCCTCTCTTGCCCTCTTGGACTCTTTGCACTCCTGCTCCTGGATCCCTGGACTCTTCCCCAGTCAGGCTGCCTCCCCACGACCAATAAACCACGACCAATAAACCACGTGTCCCAAAGAGCATCCTGCTCTTCAGATCATCTCTCTCCTCGGACACCACCAGCCTGCTTTCTAATCGGCCTGGAAGGGGAAAAGCCGGGCCCGGCAGCCTGGGGGTGGGAATGCCGGGGCAGGAGCGGCGGCTCTGCTGCTCCCTGCAGGAGCAGGATCCCTTTCCAGGCTCTCCTCGCCCCCACGGAGCACCAGGGGCTTCCCAAACCCCAGGCCAGGCTGGACAGGGCTTGGGGCAGCCGGGGATGGAGGGAGGGCTCGGTGCCCGCGGGATTTCGGGTCCCTGCTGGGGTTCTGTTGTCACTGTTGGACACGAAGGAGGAGACACTGTTGCCACGCTTCGTGCCTGCCTGTTTTGGTTTTGGGAAATTCCATTCCCAGGCACGGTGTTGATGCACAAGGTCATGTTCTGTAAACTACCGAAGCTCCCACATCTGTTCCCAGAGGAGGGGCTTCGGTGATGGTCTCTGGAAAACGACCAGTGGTTCCCAAGGGTCCCACCTCTGGGGTGGGCACATCTGTAAATGTACAAAAAGAGTCAGGGAAATAAAGGAGGGGTCTCTTGCTTGCAAGAGCTCCACGCAGCCTCTTTGATGCACTCCCTGCCTCGTTCCTGTGTCCCCCCCAGCGATAGAGACACGAGTCTGGTTCAGAAGGCTGTGGACTCCTCGCAGGAGGAGCCCCAGTTTATTTTCCAAACCTATTTTATCCCTTTCTACAAAGCACCCACCTTAGAGGTGGGGACCTCTCGACCTATTGGCCACTTGGAAGAGACCATCAAACAAAGTCCCTCCTTTGGGAAACATGTAGAAAAATACCTTGGTTTACAATAGCATGACCTTGTTTACAAGTTCTCCTCCTGGGAACAGAATTTCCCAAAACCAAAACGTGGCAGGCACGGACCGAACCGTGGCTGCATTCTGTGATTCCGTTCCCCGTTTCCCCTCGGGGCCGTGCCCAGGGCGAGGATGATGAGAACGCAAATCGCGTCAGCAGGGCCAGGAGAGCCGGGCTCGTTGGAAACAGGCGGGGCTCCGGGCTGTCCGCGGGCCCGGGGCGATGGAAAAGCGGAGCTGTGAGTCAGCGGCCGGGTTTGGAACTCGATTGCTGCGGGTGCTGCGGCACCGGCTCATCCCACAGCCCCGAGCCCTGAGCCCCGCCAGGCTCCTCCAGCCCAGCCCGGCTCCAGTGGGATCAGCATTCCAGGACCTGCCAGGCTCCTCCAGCCCAGCCCGGCTCCAGTGGGATCAGCATTCCAGGACCGGCTCACTGACGTTGTTACAGATCACAAGGACACCCACTCGGGCTCAGCAGGCTGACAGTGACTCCGTTAATTTCTGGGAATTTCTTCCCGTTTCTCTTGTTCTACAGAGAACAACCCAGTGGGTGAAACAAAGACAAACTTCTTCACTCACATTGGTCAGAGCAGAGGGACAGCAAGGAGAAGTCCCTCCCAGGGAAAGCAATGCAAACAAAGGTTCCAGTCAGAAAAACGTGTCTCTGGTTGGCAGAAAACTCTCTGGGAAAAGAGTTTCAGAGAAACCAAAACATCTCAGGCACCAACCAGGCTCACTCCCCTCCCCTCCTTGGGGGCTCCTCATCCCAAACCACGGCGCCCCCAAACCCCCAGCTCCCCTTTTATCCCCTGGGCTGCGTCTCCCCAGGAAAAGCCGGAGCTGGAGGGAGGGCGGTGCCGAGCCCCGCGGGGGGAGCCCGGGATGTCGGGAGCGGCGGTCGCGCTCCATAAATCCCGCGGCGGCGATGGCCTCGCTTCATCTCCATCATTGCTGCCTCCTGCAGGAGCGCCGGGGCTGTGAATCATCCCCCGCCCGGGTCAGCAGCAGCGGGAGCCGCTCCCCGGATCGGCCTCTCCCCTCCTGCCCCCGCGGCTCGGGGAATCCGGGATTTTGGAGCCTCACGCCTCGGGGATTGGGTGCAATGGGTTCCTCCCGATGCTCAGCTGTGTTCCCACGGTTTGTGCCTGTCCATGTTTCGGTTTTTGGGAGTTCTGCTCCCAGGACAGAATTCCTGAGCAAGGTCACGCTGTTTGTAAACAAAGGTGTTTTCCACACGCTTTCCCATGGGAGGGACTTGGCGTGGTGGTCTCCGCAGGTGACCAATGGTTCCAGGGGTCCCACCTTCAAGGTGGGTGTCTCGTAAAAAGGTATAAAATGGGTTTGGAGAATAAACCTGGCAGCTCCTCCTCAGGAGTCCACGTCTCCTTCCTTGTGTCCCACAGCGACACAGCTGGGGTGAAACATCAGAACCTCCAGGCTCTGAAGGTGCCCGGGCAGGCTGGGAGCCAAGGAGATCCACGGGAAAGGCTCCATTGGGAGCCAAGGAGATCCAAGGGAAAGGCTCCATCGGGAGCCAAGGAGATCCAAGGGAAAAGGCTCCATCGGGAGCCAAGGAGATCCAGGGGAAAGGCTCATTGGGAACCAAGGAGATCCAAGGGAAAGGCTCATTGGGAACCAAGGAGATCCAAGGGAAAGGCTCCATTGGGAGCCAAGGAGATCCAAGGGAAAGGCTCCATTGGGAGCCAAGGAGATCCAAGGGAAAGGCTCCATCTCCCAGCTGCCGCAGCTTCTGCTCCTTCAAGGCCCCAGGATTTCCCCGGGGTTGTGCCCGGCTGCTCCTCTCCCCGACATCCCCCCAATGTTCCCTTGGATGTTTATTTGACCCACGGCCAGGGGGTGGGGCAGGAGGGAGCCAGGATCCCACCCCATGGATTTGCCCCGTCCTCCGCACAGCCCCACGCTCTGCTCCTCCCAAACCCTCCTCTTCCTCCTCTTTTCCCTTCAGTTGGCTCCCAGCATTCCTGGAGGAGCGGGCACATCCCGGGGGAGGGCACGGGGGGTGCCCAGGGCAGCAGCCGGACCCTCTCGGGTGTTTTAATTTCTTTAATTAAAAATGGAAATGAAAACGGAACGCCCCGGCCCTGTCACCAGGTGTGTCAGCTCGGCTGGAACTCAGACGCACAGAGCAGCTCCTTCCTCCTCCTCCTCCTTCTTCCTCCTCCATCCCCGCAGGGATCACCCAGCGCTCCCATCCCCGCCCCGGGATCTTCCCAGGATCCCCCCTGGATCCCGCCGGGAATTTTCCCTGCTGCTGTCAGCCCCGAGCCCTCGTCCAGCGCCGCGTCCCCTGCTGGAATGATTAATTAATCAATTAATTATTCCCATTTATAACGAGCCCCTGCCCTTGGGAGCGCCCCCGGAGTTATTTTTGCCGCTCTTCCCTGGAGAGGTCCCACTCCCGATGCCGGGCGGGGGATTCAAAGGGAGCTGCCGATCCCTCCCGGCCCTTCCCGGAGCTCCAGCGGGAGGAGCGGGAAAGGCTCCGTGATTCCCGAAATCCGGGAGCGGGTTTGGGTGCGACTCCCGAAATCCGGGAGCGGGTTTGGGTGCGACTCCCGAAATCCAGGAGAGGGTTTGGGTGCGACTCCCGAAATCCGGGAGCGGGTTTGGGTGCGACTCCCGAAATCCGGGAGCGGGTTTGGGTGCGACTCCCGAAATCCGGGAGCGGGTTTGGGTGCGACTCCCGAAATCCGGGAGCGGGTTTGGGTGCGATTCCCGGAATCCGGGAGCGGGTTTGGGTGCCATTCCCGAAATCCGGGAGAGGATTGTCCCCAGGGGGAGCTCAGGGGGTTCATTTTGACTCAGAAACGCTGCTGGGTGACCCCGGGCCGCATTCCCGCTGCATCCAGGCCGGGAATGCCCCGTTCCCCGAAGCCCCGATCCCGGCAGGAATCATTCCCGGCACGGATCATTCCCGAGGCAGGCTGAGCCATCTGGCTGGGCTGGGCCCTGCTGCCACGGCACGGGGGTTGTTAACACGCAGCATATGCTCGCCTGGAAATTAATGATCATCCTCGGCTCTCACCAGCTGCCGCTAATTGGCTCGGGCTGGGAATTCCGCCGCTTCCCGGCTGGGTGGGGATGGATGGATGGATCCCGGGAAAGGTGAGGGCGGCTCCGTGTGCCCCGGGGCACGCAGGGGCACAGGGATCCTGTCACAGTCCATGTGTGGCAGGGGACACGGACACTGCACTCGAGGAGCTTCATTAGAATCATCAGGAGGCTTCAAGTATCAGCATCTTGATATTCAAAAAGTCTCCCCTGTACCTTTTCTCTGTATCTCCCACGAGCAGCTCCACACAGCTCCGGCTCTGTCTCTCTCCTTCAGCTCTGGTGGCTCCTTCCTGTCCCTGTCCCAGCCCCCTGACCCTGTCTGTCCCACCTGCAGCAGCTCACCTTTGCTGGCCCTGGCACCACCTCCTGTCCCTGCTCTGCACAGCCCAGCCAGCAGCCTCCAGCTGACCCTGCCCAGCTCACTCACCCTTTATCACACCCATGGCTGTCAGGGCAGGGCTGTTCTACTCCAGGGTAATTAACACAGGTGTAATTATCACAGAGGGGAGACTGCCCTCAGCAGCATCTCCTTTGGTCTCCCCACAATTCCCCATTTCTTTTTTTTTTTTTTTTTTTAATTAAACATTTCTAGAAACGCACGCTTAAGTAAATTGACATTATAACATTCAAATACTACATACAAATGCTGTCTCCAGTTTCTTCTCTAAGATATCAGAGGGCAGACTGCCCTCAGCAGCATCTCCTTTGGTCTCCCCACAGGATCCCCTGGGGAAGGCCGGGCAGGGAGAGGATCCAGCCCGGGTGGATGGGAAGTGCAGCAGCCCTGGGGTGGTTCGGGTGGGAAGGGGCTTTGAACCCCATCCCGTTCCTGCCATGGGATGCATTCCATGAGGCCAGGTTATCCCAGCCTGGCCTGGGGCACTGCCAGGGATGGAGTTTCTGGGAATTCTCTCCTAGAAAGAGCAGGGATCGGGGATTCTCCAAGCTGGGATCAGTCTGGGAATTCGCTCCTAGAACGAGCAGGGGTCAGGGATGCTCCGGGCTGGGATCAGACCAGGAATTTTCTCCCAGCACGGGCAGGGATCAGGGATGCTCTGGGCTGGGATCAGCCTGGGAATTTGATGCCAGCATGGGCAGGGATTGGGGATCCTCCGGGCTGGGATCAGACTGGGAATTTGGTGCCAGCACGAGCAGGGATTGGGGATTCTCCGGGCTGGGATCAGTCTGGGAATTCTCTCCCAGCACGGGCAGGGGTCAGGGATGCTCCAGGCTGGGATCAGACCGGGAATACTCTCCCAGCACGGGCAGGGGTCAGGGATGCTCCAGGCTGGGATCAGACCGGGAATTCTCTCCCAGCAGGGGCAGGGGTCAGGGATGCTCCGGCCCGGCCGAGGTGCCCGGGATCGATGCCCAGCCCGGCCCCCGGCCGCTCCGTGGGCAGCAGAGGCCGCGGGATCAATGCGGGGTGAAGGAATTACGGCTGCGGGCGCGCGGCTTTTACGGCTTCCTTCCCACCAGAGCCCGGCTCTGTGGGCTCCCGGCAATTGCCAATTAATTCAGCTGCAGCCCAGGGCAGGGGAGAGCCCGGCTCCTTCGGCCCAGACACGAATCTGAGGGTTTTTTCCCAGCTCTGGAATGCTGGAATCCCCAGGAATGACCAGCTTGGGGCTCCTCCAGCCGCCAAAGGGGCGAGGGAAAGCAGGGAGGGAAAGGAGGGAAAAGCAGGATGGATGGAAAAAGCAGGATGGATGGATGGATGTAGTCACTGCCTGTCATGTTTGGGTTTTCTGAAGCTCTTTCCCAGGGACCTAAACCGGTAAACACGGTCACACTCTGTAAACTCTCTTGTTTTTCACATTTCTCTCCTAAGGAGGGACTTTGCTTGTTGACCCTTGGTGTGACCAATGGTTCAAAGGATCCCACCTCTTAGGTGGGCACGTTGTAGAAAGGTATAAAAATAGGTTCTGAGAATAAAGCAGCCCCTTTTTGGAGCATCAGCCCTTCTGAACAAGACTGGCGTCTCCTCTTTCGTGTCCAACAGCGACATCTTATACACAGAAAATTACCTGCACATTATTTATTACGAACCAATATCTGTACTCTACACCAAACAGGTGTCTTCTACTCTGACCCAATCCCTCTGAAGTTACTCAGTGTCATCATCACTGCACAAAACGGAGAGGAAGAAGAAGGAGAAGTGGAGTCACTGCCTGTCATGGTTGGGTTTTCTGAAACTCTTTCCCAGGGACCTAAACTGCTAAACAAGGTCACACTCTGTAAACTCTCTTGTTTCTCACATTTCTCTCCTAAGGAGGGACCTTGGTGTGACCAATGGTTCAAAGGATCCCACCTCTTAGGTGGGCACGTTGTAGAAAGGTTTAAAAATAGGTTCTGAGAATAAACCAGCCCCTTTTTGGAGCATCAGCCCTTCTGAAATCACGAGTCCGCGTCTCATTCATTGTGTCCCACAGTGACAGATGGAAAAAGCAGGATGGACGGAAAAAGCAGGATGGACGGATTTGGGAGCTTTCCCCTCCACTCTGCCACCTCCAGCTCCTCCTCGCTCCCCTCCATCCCGCATCCCAGAGCTCCAGGAAGGAGACAGGCGGAGAGAATCCAGACCTTCCCAATTAAACGAATTTTCCCCGAGCCAAGGGCCCTGCTGCTGCTGCCGGCTCCGGGAATGGGATTTCCATCCATCCATCCCGGGCTGATGAGCTGCTTGTCACTTAGCACCTCTAATGCTGCTCCCTAATGCCATTAGGGGCTCCTCGGCGCGGCCCTAATGCGGTTTTCCCAGCCCCTGCTGGCGCCTGGGGTTGGGCCGGAGCGGGAGAGCGAGCGCATCCCTAATCCAAGGAGACACTAATGGGAAAACCAGCCGCCCCTGCCAGGCGCAGGGAAAACGGGAGCGGCTCCTCCGGGCCGTGGGGAGCGTTCCCAGCCCGGCTGGGCAGGGCTGCTCCTCGTGCTCCCTGCCGGGGAGATTCCTGCACCCCGCTCTGCTGCCCATCCCGGCCTCGCCAGGGCAGCTTTTCCCTTGGGATCATCCCGGTTTTCTCCATGGGGCTGCGTTCCTGGTCTGTTCCCAACCCACATTTCCCGTCCTCTCCATCCTGGAGATCCCCAGGATTCCTGTGCCCTGACCAGCCCAGCCTTGCCAGGCCAGCTTTCCCTTGGGATCATCCCGGTTTTCTCCACAGGGCTGCGTCTGTTCCCAGTTTTCTCCACGGGTTCCTGGTCTGTTCCTGATTTTTCTCCACGGGTTCGTGGTCTGTTCCCAGTTTTCTCCATGGGTTCCTGGTCTGTTCCCGGTTTTCTCCACAGGTTCCTGGTCTATTCCCAACCCACATTTCCCATCCTCTCCATCCTGGAGATCCCCAGGATTCCTGTGCCCTGACCAGCCCAGCCTTGCCAGCCAGCTTTCCCTTGGGATCATCCCGGTTTTCTCCACAGGGCTGCATACCTGGTCTGTTCCCGGTTTTCTCCACGGGTTCCTGGTCTGTTCCTGATTTTCTCCACAGGTCCCTGGTCTATTCCCAGTTTTCTCCACAGGTCCCTGGTCTGTTCCCAGTTTTCTCAACCAGTTCCTGGTCTGTTCCCGGTTTTCTCCACGGGTTCCTGGTCTGTTCCCAACCCACATTTCCCGTCCTCTCCATCCTGGAGATCCCCAGGATTCCTGTGCCCTGACCATCCCAGCCTCGCCAGCCCAGCTTTCCCTTGGGATCATCCCGGTTTTCTCCACAGTGCCAACTCCCCCATCCTCATTTCCCCTTCCTTTCTATCCCAGAGATTCCCAAACCCCTCATTCCTCTCTCTGCCCCTCCAGGCCTTGCCAGGGCAGCTTTCCCTTGGGATCCTCCCGGTTTTCTCCACAGGGAACTTTGGGAAGTGTTTCCATGTTTTTATAGTGCCATTCCCAGCGATCCCTCACTCCCTGGTTTCCTGTAGGATTGGGAATCTTGGGAATTGTTCCCACTTTTTCACAGCAATATTCCCATCCACCCCTTATTCCCTGGCTTCCCACAGGATTGGGAATCTCAGGAATTATTTCCATTTTTTACAGCAATATTCCCAGTGATCCCTCACTCCCTGGTTTCCTGTAGGATTGGGAATCTCTGGAATTGTTCCTACATTTTCACAGCAATATTCCCATCCATCCCTCCTTCCCTGGCTTCCCGCAGGATTGGGAAGTTTGGGAATTGTTTCCATTCCTTTGGTTAAGGAAGGAAAACCGGAAGGAGCAGGGGGAAGCCGGGCTGGAGGAGGGAGGGCTGCGCTAACACCGATTAATAATGAACAACCCCCTAATGAGCGCTAATTAATTAATAACAACATGTGCTCAAGCCATCGATTCCCGATGAACGGCCCGGCGCTGCCAGGAGTCCCCAGCTCGGGAATTCTGCTGGATTCCCCTGGCTCTGGAGACGGGAACGGACGGGGATGATCCCGTTTTTCCATAGGAGCGGGGCTGGGAAAGGCTGGGAAGCGTCTCCCATCCCTCAGCGCATCCCAAACCCCTTCCAGCTCGGCCTCGCTCCGTGATTTCCCTGGAAAACCCTGCTGGGAACATTTTCGGGAATGTTTATTCGGGGACACCTTTAGGTGTTTTTCCCCACCTGGAGCAGGATCCCATTCCCAGCCGCGCATCCCGTTCCCTACAATCCCCCGCGCAGGGAGGCCGCGCAGCTTTAATCAGCCTCACTTATCAAAAACTCTTAATTGGGCTCATTAAACCCCCGCCCCGCTGGATCGGCGGCGTCCCGGAAATGCAGCGGAGCACCTGAGCGCCGCCCCTGACTGGGAGAGGTCATCCGTAATTCATGGAATGTCGGCGCTTTCCAGGGAAAAAGCGGGTGGGACGGGGAGGAGCCGGGATCCCGGGGTGGGGATGGATGGGGCCGAGGTGGGCGCCCAGGGATCCAGGGAAATTCCACGGGGAATTGGGGTGAGGGGCTGGGATGGCCCCCAGGAGAGGCTGGGGGTGGCTGGGAAGAGGAGGAGGAGGAAGGTGAGGAGGAAAAGGGGAAAGGGAAAGGAAAAGGGAAAGGGAAAAGGGAAAGGGGAAAAGGGAAAGGGAAAAGGGAAATGGGAAAGGGGGAAAGGGAAAGGGGAAGGGAAAAGGGAAAGGGAAGGGGAAAAGGAAAAGGGAAAAAGAAAATGGGAAAAGGGAAAGGGGAAAGGGAAAAGGAAGAGGGAAGAGGGAAAAGGAAAAGGAAGAGGGAAAACGAAAAGGGAAAAGGCAAAAGGGGAAAGGGAAAGGGGAAAGGGGAAAGGGAAAAGGCAAAAGGCAAAGGCAAAGGGAAAGGGAAAAGGAAAATAAGGATGACCCAGAGGCTGTGTACTGGTTTGTACTGGGAGGACTGGAGCCAGCCGTGAACATTTCCATGAAAATTAAGCCCCGTTTCCATCTGGAGTCCAGGGGGGTTCCCAAGAGGGTTAAACCAGGAGTGTGGCCGGAACAGCCGGAATCTGGGGCTTTGCTGGGCAAGGAGCGGGAGAGACCCTCGGGCAGGGGAGGACCCGGCCCTGGCGCGGCACTGGGACAAACTGGGAGCACTGGGAGCTGTGTGTGGGCACGGGGGGTCCCGGGGGGGGGGGGGGGGGGGGCGCATCTGAAACACGGGAACGAGCATTGTCCATCCATGGGGTGGGATGTCCATCCTGGGGGATTCGGGGTGTCCATCCTGGAGGATTTGGGGTGTCCATCCCAAGGAACGAGCACTGTCCATCCCGTGATCTGGGGTCTCCACCCTCTGGGATCGGGAAGTCCATCCCCGGGGGGGCGCACCCAGCCGAGCACCCCGGGCCCGTTCCTGCTCCGGCCGCCTCTGGAAGCGCAGCCCGGGCGGGGCGAGGGGGCCGAGCGCGGCTGGAGCGGGGTTTGGGGCGCGGGGGCTGCGCCCGCCCGGGCACCGCCGCTCCGCCGGGCTCGCACTGCCCTCCAGTGGGCGCATCCGGCTCCCAGCGCTTCCAGCTGTCCCCTGCCACCTCCTGGAGTCACCTGCCACCTCCCGGGTGTCCTTTGTCACCTCCCAGTTGTCCTTTGTCACCTCCCGGAGTCATCTGCCACCTCCCAGGTGTCCCCTGTCACCTCCCGAAGTCACCTGCCACCTCCCGGCTGTCCCTTGCCACCTCCCAGGTGTCCTTTGTCACCTCCAGGTGTGCCCTAACCACCTTCAAGGAGTCCCCTGCCACCTCCCAGCTGTCCCCTGCCCACCTTCAAGGAGTCCTCTGCCACCTCCCAGCTGTCCCCTGCCCACCTTCAAGGAGTCCCCTGCCACCCCCCAGGTGTCCCCTGCCACCTCCCAGGTGTCCTTTGTCACCTCCCAGAGTCCCCTGTCACCTCCCGAAGTCACCTGCCACCTCCCCGGTGTCCCCTGCCCACCTTCAGGGAGTCCCCTTGGCACCTCCCCGGTGTCCCCTGCCGCCCCGCTGCCCAGCTGTGTCCCCGTGCCGGGGCTCTCAGCTCTGCCGGGGCTGGGCTGCAGTCCCACCCGGGGGTTTTGGGGGGGGATTTGGGGGCGTCCCCCGCCCCTCTCCCCGCGCTCACTGCGGGTCCCTCCTCCTGGCCCCCCTGAGGGCCACGTTGTCGTAGTCGCTGTGGCCCAGCCACTCCTTGCCCTGCAGCAGGAAGGGCCCCTTGGGGACGGCGTAGTCGTCGCGCTGGGCGTCGTAGGGCCAGCCCGGCCCGGGGGGCTCCTCGGGGGCCGCCTGCAGCCTCCACGCCTCCCCCTTCACCTCCTCGGGCTCGTCGTAGAGCGCCAGCGCCGCCAGCGCCTCGGGCTCGTCGTAGATGTGCTCGGCTTTGGGGGCCGCGGGGCGTCCCTGGGGACCCCCGCCGGCATCCCTGGGGACACCGAGGGGCTCGGGGAGCCCCTCCTGGGGACAGCCCAGCTGCCGGGCCAGGAAGGCCTTGGCGATGGCGTCGAAGGGCACGGCGTACTCGGCCTCGGCGCCGCGGGCCTTGCCGGGCGCGTCCCCGCGGCGCAGGGCATCGCGGGGCTCGGCGTAGGGGAAATCCGCGCCCCGCGGCGGCCCCGGCGGCTCCCCGGGTGCGGGGGGCAGCGCCGGCGGGGCTTGGAGCCCTTCGGCCTCCCCGGGGGGCTCCTGGCGGGCCGGGGTCCCCGCGTGCTCCGGCTGCCGGGCGCCGCGGCCCCGCTGCAGCTCGATGGCCGCCTCGATGGCCTGGAAGATCTCGTTGCCTTGCCTGGTGTCGAACTCGAAGTTGCCCTCTCCGGATGAGCAGCGCCGGCCGGCCTCGAAGGAGAAGGTCACCTGCGGAGGGCAGGGGGGTCAGCGGCCAGCTGTCCCCTGCCACCTCCTGGAGTCACCTGCCACCTCCCAGGTGTCCCTTGCCCACCTTCAAGGAGTCCCCTGCCACCTCCCAGCTGTCCCCTTCCACCTCTCAAGAGTCCCCTGCCACCTCCCAGCTGTCCCCTGCCACCTCCTGTAGTCCCCTGCCACCTTTCAAGAGTCCCCTGCCACCTCCCAGCTGTCCCCTGCCCACCTTCAAGGAGTCCCCTGCCACCCCTCAGGTGTCCCTTGCCCACCTCCCAGGGTGTCTCTTGCCCACCCCCCAGAGTCCCCTTCCACCCCTCAGGTGTCCCCTGCCACCCCTCAGGTGTCCCTTGCCCACCCCCCAGGTGTCCCCTGCCACCCCTCAGGTGTCCCCTGCCGCCCCCCAGGTGTCCCCTGCCGCCCCCGGGACAGCGCTGACCCTGTCGCGGCCGAAGCGGCGCAGGAAGCGGTAGGGCCAGCGCAGCAGCAGCTCCCGGCTCTGCGGCTGCCGCAGCTCCAGCGCCTCGGGGCCGGCCCGCAGGAGGCAGCGGCCCCGCAGGCGGCAGCGCTGCGAGGACGGCGTCACCCTGATTGTCACCTCGAACTCCTGCTCCAGGCCACCTGGGGACGGACACGGCGTGGGGCACGGCGTGGGGCACGGCGTGGGGCACGTGTCCCACAGCGCGGAGCGGCTGGGAGTGACCACCGCAGACCAGCCCAGCCTGCTCCAGGCCAGACACTGGACACCTTTCCCACCCTGGAGAAGAACTGTGACCGCCCCAGGCCAGCCCAGCCTGCTCCAGGCCAGATGGGATGGACAGGGTGGACACTGGACATATGTCCCACCCTGGAGAAGAACTGTGACCGCCCCAGGCCAGCCCAGCCTGCTCCAGATGGGATGGACAGGGTGGACACTGGACATATGTCCCACCCTGGAGAACGCCTGTGAGGGACCAACCCAGCCCAGCCCAGCCCAGCCTGCTCCAGGCCAGCTGGGATGGACAGAGTGGACATTGCACACATGTCTCACTCCGCAGGGGTCAAGGTGACCCCCCAGGCCAGCGCAGCCGGCTCCAGGCCAGCTGAGAAGGGCAGGGTGGACACTGGACAAATGTCCCACCCTGGAGAAGAACTGTGACCACCCCAGGCCAGCCCAGCCTGCTCCAGCTGGGATGGACAGGGTGGACATTGCACACGTGTCCCACCCTGGAGAATGCCTGTGAGTGACCAACCGAGGCCAGCCCAGCCTGCTCCAGGCCAGCTGGGGTGGACACAGCATTGGACACGTGTCCCACCCTGGAGAAGAACTGTGAGTGACCACCCCAGACCAGGTCAACTTGCTCCAGGCCAGGTGGGATGGACAGGGTGGACATTGCACACGTCCCACCCTGCAGAGGGTCTTTGAGTGACCCCCCAGCCCAGGCCAGAGCCCTGGACACAGCTGGTGCTGGACACGTGTCCCAGCCTGGAGAATGACTGTGAGTGACCCCCAAGCCAGGACAGCCTGCTCCAGGCCAGCTGAGACAGACAGGGTGGACACTGGACAAATGTCCCACCCTGGAGAAGAACTGTGACCACCCCAAGCCAGCCCAGCCTGCTCCAGGCCAGCTGGGATGGACACAGCATTGGACACCTGTCCCACCCTGCAGAAGGGCCGTGGATGACCCCTCCAGCCAGGCCAGCAGTGTCCGGCCAGTAAGGGCTGACCAGTCCAGCCCGGCCAGGCCCACAAACCGCGGCAGGCAGAGGCTTTTTGGGGAGGAGATTTGGGGAGGAGATTCGGGGAGGAGATCTGGGGAGATTTGGGGAGGAGATCTCCCCGCCCCGCCCCGCTCCTACCTCCGCCCCGTGAGCTGTACAGGGAATTCTCCTCCATGGAGAAGGAGCCCTCAGCGCCGTCCTTGGCCGCTCCCGGCTCCTCCCGGCTCCTCTGCCCGGCGGGAAGAGCGGCAGGTGAGGTCTCCCATTGATCCCAGTGAATCCCATTGATCCCAGTGGATCCCACCCAGCCCAGCGGATCTCACCCACCCCAATGGATCCCATCCATCCCAGCAGATCCCACTCCTCCCAGCAAATCCCGCCCCTCCCAATGGATCCTACCCACCCTAATGGATCCCATCTATCCCAATGGATCCCACCCCTCCCAATGGATCTCATCCATCCCAATGGATCCTATCCACCACAATGGATCCCACCCCTCCCAGCAGATCCCACCCATCCCCTTGGATCTCATCCATCCCAATGGATCCCATCTATCCCAATGGATCCCATCCCTCCCATTGGATCCCATCCATCCCAATGGATGTCATCCATCCCATTGGATGTCATCCATCCCATTGGATCCCATCCCAATGGATCCCATCTATCCCAATGGATCCCACCCCTCCCAGCAGATCCCATCCATCCCAGCAGATCCCACACACCCCAATGGATCTTGCCCACCCCAATGGATCCCACCCCTCCCATTGGATCCCACCCATCCCAATAGATCCCACCCCTCCCATTGGATCCCATCCATCCCAATGGATCCCATCTGTCCCAATGGATCCCATCCATCCCATTGGATCCCACCCCTCCCATTGGATCCCACCCCACCCCAATGGATCCCACCCATCCCAATGGATCTCATCCATCCCAATGGATCCCATCTATCCCAATGGATCCCACCCCACCCCAATGGATCCCACCCCTCCCATTGGATCTCATCCATCCCAATGGATCCCACCCATCCCATTGGATCTCATCCATCCCAATGGATCCCACCCCTCCCAATGGATCCCACCCCTCCCATTGGATCCCACCCCACCCCAATGGATCCCACCCATCCCATTGGATCCCATCCATCCCATTGGACCCCACCCCATTGGATCCCACCCCACCCCATTGGACCCCACCCCTCCCAGTGGCTCCCGGGCCGTTATCCGGGCGCGCACCGGGAATGCCAGCTGGCACAGCCGCTGGATCCACTCGGCCGCCTCGGCTCCATCGGCGGCCAGCAGGAAGCGGCGGTCGGTGGTCTCCAGCAGGAAGGGGACGGTGTCCTTGGGGCAGGCGCCGGCCTCGCCGCCCGCCTCGGCCACGTGGACGCAGTCGCTGAGGCGCACCAGGCGCCGCGGGCCCTCGGGCCGGCGCGGCCGCTCGGCGCCCTCGTGCAGCTCCAGGCGCGCCGTGGAGCGCCGGCTCTCCCGGTACAGCACGGCCCAGAACCGCTTCCATTTCTGCCGCGGGGAGCAGCCGGGGGTCGGCCTTCCCGGCGGGGTTTGCCCTGCCCCAGCGGTTTTTACCTCCCCAGGGGTTTTTACCTTCCCAGGGGTTTTTACCTTCCCAGGGGTTTTTACCTCCCCAGGTGTTTTGATCTTTCCAGGGTTTTTTTACCTTTCCAGGGTTTTTTTTCCTTTCCAGGAGATTTTACTTCCCTAGGTGTTTTTATCTTTCCAAGGGTTTTTACCTTCCCAGGGGTTTTTATCTCCCCAGGTGTTTCGATCTTTCCATGTTTTTTTTTACCTTTCCAGGGGTTTTTTTTACCTTTCCAGGGTGGTTTTTACCATTCCAGTTGTTTTTACCTCCCCAGGGGTTTTTACCTCCCCAGGTGTTTTGATCTTTCCAGGGTTTTTTTACCTTTCCAGGGTTTTTTTTCCTTTCCAGGGGTTTTTACTTCCCTAGGTGTTTTTATCTTCCCAGGGTTTTTTACCTTCCCAGGGGTTTTTATCTTCCCAGGGGTTTTTATCTCCCCAGGTGTTTCGATCTTTCCAGGGTTTTTTTTACCTTTCCAGGGTTTTTTTTAACCTTTCCAGGGTGGTTTTTACCATTCCAGGAGTTTTTACCTTCCCAGGGGTTTTTACCTTCCCAGGAGGTTTTTATCTTTCCACGGGTTTTTATCTTTCCAGGGGTTTTTATCTTTCCAGGGGTTTTTGTCTCCCCAGGTGTTTCTATCTTTCCAGGGTTTTTTTTCCTTTCCAGCGTGGTTTTTACCATTCCAGTTGTTTTTACCTCCCCAGGGGTTTTTACCTCCCCAGGTGTTTTGATCTTTCCAGGGTTTTTTTACCTTTCCAGGGTTTTTTTCCTTTCCAGGGGTTTTTACTTCCCTAGGTGTTTTTATCTTTCCAAGGGTTTTTACCTCCCCAGGGGTTTTCACCTTCCCAGGGGTTTTTATCTTTCCAGGGGTTTTTACCTCCCCAGGTGTTTCGATCTTTCCATGCTTTTTTTTACCTTTCCAGGTTTTTTTTTTTCCTTTCCAGGGTGGTTTTTACCACTCCAGGAGTTTTTACCTTCCCGGGCTTTTTATCTTTCCAGGGTTTTTTTTTTTTCCTTTCCAGGAGTTTTTACCTCCCCAGGTGTTTTTTACCTTTCCAGGGTTTTTTGTTTTTTCCCAGGGTTTTTTTTTTCCCTTTCCAGCCCCACTCCCCACCAGCCCTGGACAACCTCCAGCTCCTCCTTCCTCCCGCTTTCCCCAAAACCCCGAATTTCCACCTCCCCCGGCTCTGCCCCGGAGCAGTTCCGGGCTCGGGGAGGCCCCGGGGCGGAGGGGAAGTGGGGGCGGGGAAGTCACCCCAAAACCAGCCCGGCCCCCCCGGCAGCTGCGGGGTGGGGGTTGGGATCCCTCTGCCCCGGAATGGCGATTTGGGATCCCCCTTCCTCTTCCCAGGGATGGGATTTTGGGATCTCTCTTCCTGGGATGGGATTTTGGGATCTTCTTCCCAAGGATTGGGTTTGGGATCCCTCTTCCTCTTCCCAGGGATGGGGTTTTGGGATCTCTCTTCCTGGGATGGGATTTTGGGATCTTCTTCCTCTTCCCAGGGATGGGGGTTTGGGATCCCTCTTCCCACAGATGGGATTTTGGGATCTTCTTCCCTCTTCCCAGGGATGGGGGTTTGGGTTCTCTCTTCCTGGGAATGAGATTTTGGGATCCCTCTTCCTGAGGATTGGGTTTGGGATCCCTCTTCCTCTTCCTGTGATGGGATTTTGGGATCCCTCTTCCCAGGATGGGGATTTTGGGATCCCTCTTCCTGGGGATGGGGGTTTGGGATCCTCTTCCCGGGATGGGATTTTGGGATCCCTATTCCTGGGAATGAGATTTTGGGATCTCTCTTCCTGGGATGGGGTTTTGGGATCGCTGCCCTTCCTGCGGATCCCCTGGGGATGGGCTCCGTGGGGAGGAAGAGGAGGGAGAGGAGCAGGAGGGGCCCCTCAGCTCCTTCCCCTCGGCAGCCATTGCACGAGCCCGGCCTCGGCGGCGGAAACCGCGCGGCTGTGGGGCCACGGCTGGGGCTGTCCCCAAACGGGGTCACAGCTGTCACCCCCTGGCTGGGGCTGTCCCCAAATGGGGTCACAGCTGTCACCCCCCCACCAGGGCTGTCCCCAAATGTGGCTGTGGGGGTCACAGCTGGGGCTGTCCCCAAATGGGGTCACAGCTGTCACCCCCCCACCGGGGCTGTCCCCAAACGGGGTCACGACTGTCACCCCCCGGCTGGAACTGTCCCCAAATGTGGCTGTGGGGTCACTTCCGTTACCCCCCTGGATGGAACTGTCCCCAGATGTGGCTGTAGGGGTCACAGCTGTCACCCCCCCCCACCACTGGAACTGTCCCCAGATGTGGCTGTGGGGTCACAGCTGTCACCCCCCCCACTGGAACTGTCCCCAAATGTGGTTGGGGTCACATCTGTCACACCCCCAGCAGGAACTGTCCCCAGATGTGACTTTGGGGGTCACTTCCGTCACCCAGCGCAGCTCGGGGGGGTCACATCTGTCACCCAACGTGACTCTGGAGGTGGCCTCTGTCACCCCCCCCCGGTTTGGGTCCCCCGGTTTGTCACCCCCCAACTCTGCAGATCCCCTCTTGAGGGGGGGAGGGGCGGGGTCTCTGCAAAGTGTCCCCAGCCCCTCCTGTCCCCCCGCGGTGGGTGAGGGACAGCTGAGCACCCAACGGGTGGGATCCTCCAATTCCCATGGGATTGCCCCATTCCCATGGGATTCACCCCATTCCCGAGGGACTCACCCCATTCCCGAGGGATTCACCCCATTCCCAAGGGATTCACCCCATTCCCGAGGGACTCACCCCATTCCCGAGGGACTCACCCCATTCCCAAGGGACTCACCCCATTCCCGAGGGGCTCAGCCCCCCCAGGACCCCCCGAGCCCCCTGACCTTCCCGAAGGTTTGCTGGAGCTGCAGGTAAATCCCGCCCTGCTTCACCACCGCCTCCTCCATCCCGGCCTGTCCGCAGTGTCCGGTGTGTCCGGGGTGTCCGGGGTGTCCCCGGGGGTGCCGTGGGGCCGTGTCCCCTCCGTGTCCCCCCGCGGTGTCACCGGAGCTGCCCCGGCCCTGCCGCGCTCAGCCCGGGCTCTGCCGCTTCCTCTGCACGCGGCGGCTTCCTGTGGGTGACACGGGGACACGGGGTGACACTGCCGGACACACGGGGGGGTGTGACACTGCTGGACACAGGGGTGGCACTGCTGGACACGGGGGTGGCACTGCCGGACACGGGGTGACACTGCTGGACACGGGTGTGACACTGCTGGACACGGGGTGACACTGCCGGACACACGGGGGGGTGTGACACTGCCGGACACGGGGGTGACACTGCTGGACACAGGGGTGGCACTGCCGGACACGGGGTGACACTGCCGGACACAGGGGTGGCACTGCTGGACACAGGGGTGACACTGCTGGACACACGGGGGGGTGTGACACTGCCGGACACGGGGGTGACACTGCTGGACACAGGGGTGGCACTGCCAGACACACGGGGGGGTGTGACACTGCTGGACACGGGGTGGCACTGCTGGACACGGGTGTGGCACTGCCGGACACGGGTGTGGCACTGCTGGACACGGGGGTGTGGCACTGCCGGACACGCCCTTGTGCCACCCTGTGGTGCTGATGGGCAATGGGCGGGACACCAGGAACTGGACACTGGGCACTGGGCACTGGGCACTGGGCACTGGGCACTGGGCTCTGGGCACTGGGCACTGGGCACTGGGCATTGGGCACTGGACACTGGGCACTGGGCACTGGGCACTGGGCATTGGACACTGGGCACTGGGCACTGGGCACTGGGCATTGGGCTCTGGACACTGGGCACTGGGCACTGGACACTGGACACTGGGCACTGGACACTGGGCACTGGACACTGGGCACTGGGCACTGGGCACTGGACACTGGGCACTGGGCACTGGACACTGGGCACTGGACACTGGGCACTGGGCACTGGGCACTGGACACTGGGCACTGGGCACTGGGGGCACTGGACACTGGGCACTGGACACTGGGCACTGGACACTGGGGGCACTGGGCACTGGGGGCACTGGGCACTGGGCACTGGGTACTGGGCAGGGCATGGAGAACTGGACACTGGACACTGGGCACTGGGCACTGGGGGCACTGGGCACTGGGGGCACTGGGCACTGGGCACTGGGTACTGGGTATTGGGCACTGGGTACTGGACACTGGGTACTGGACACTGGGTACTGGGCACTGGGGGCACTGGGCACTGGGCACTGGGCACTGGGCACTGGGTACTGGGCACTGGGTACTGGGTATTGGGCACTGGGCACTGGGTACTGGGCACTGGGTACTGGACACTGGGTACTGGGCACTGGGGGCACTGGGCACTGGGTACTGGGTACTGGGGGCACTGGGCACTGGGTACTGGACACTGGGTACTGGGCACTGGGCACTGGACACTGGGCATTGGGCTCTGGACACTGGACACTGGGCACTGGGCACTGGGCACTGGGCATTGGGCACTGGACACTGGGTACTGGACACTGGGCACTGGACACTGGGCACTGGACACTGGGCATTGGGCTCTGGACACTGGACACTGGGCACTGGGCACTGGGCACTGGGCATTGGGCACTGGACACTGGGTACTGGACACTGGGCACTGGGCACTGGACACTGGGCACTGGGTACTGGACACTGGGCACTGGGCACTGGGCACTGGGCACTGGACACTGGGCACTGGGTATTGGGCACTGGACACTGGACACTGGGTACTGGACACTGGGCACTGGGTATTGGGCACTGGACACTGGACACTGGGCACTGGGCATTGGGCACTGGGCACTGGGTATTGGGCACTGGACACTGGGCACTGGGCACTGGGCACTGGGGGCACTGGGCACTGGACACTGGGCACTGGGCACTGGGCACTGGGCACTGGGCACTGGGTATTGGGCACTGGACACTGGGCACTGGGCACTGGACACTGGGCACTGGACACTGGGTACTGGACACTGGGTATTGGGCACTGGACACTGGGCACTGGGTACTGGACACTGGACACTGGGTACTGGACACTGGGTATTGGGCACTGGACACTGGGCACTGGGTACTGGACACTGGACACTGGGTATTGGGCACTGGGCACTGGACACTGGGTATTGGGCACTGGACACTGGGCACTGGGTACTGGACACTGGACACTGGGTATTGGGCACTGGACACTGGGCACTGGGCACTGGACACTGGGCACTGGGTATTGGGCACTGGGCATTGGGCACTGGGCACTGGGCACTGGGCACTGGACACTGGGTACTGGCACTGGGCACTGGGCACTGGGTATTGGGCACTGGGCACTGGGCACTGGGCACTGGGCACTGGGCTCTGGACACTGGGTACTGGACACTGGGCACTGGGCACTGGGCACTGGGCACTGGACACTGGACACTGGGCACTGGGCACTGGGGGCACTGGGCACTGGGCACTGGGGGCACTGGGCACTGGACACTGGGCACTGGGCACTGGGCACTGGGGGCACTGGGCACTGGGCACTGGGCACTGGGCACTGGACACTGGGCACTGGGCACTGGGCACTGGGCACTGGACACTGGGGGCACTGGGCACTGGGTACTGGGCAGGGCATGGAGAACTGGACACTGGACACTGGGCACTGGGTACTGGGCACTGGGTACTGGGCACTGGGCACAGGGTACTGGACACTGGACACTGGGTACTGGGCACTGGGTACTGGGGGCACTGGGCACTGGGTACTGGGTACTGGGGGCACTGGGCACTGGGTACTGGACACTGGACACTGGACACTGGGCATTGGGCTCTGGACACTGGACACTGGGCATTGGGCACTGGACACTGGGTACTGGACACTGGGCACTGGGCACTGGGCACAGGGTACTGGACACTGGACACTGGGCACTGGGTATTGGGCACTGGGTACTGGGCACTGGGCACAGGGTACTGGACACTGGACACTGGGCACTGGGTATTGGGCACTGGGCACTGGGCATTGGGCACTGGACACTGGACACTGGACACTGGGCACTGGGCACTGGGTATTGGGCACTGGGCACTGGGCACTGGGCACTGGACACTGGGCACTGGACACTGGACACTGGACACTGGGTACTGGGCACTGGGCACTGGGCACTGGGTATTGGGCACTGGACACTGGGCACTGGGTACTGGACACTGGGCACTGGGCACTGGGTACTGGGCACTGGACACTGGGTATTGGGCACTGGACACTGGGCACTGGGTACTGGACACTGGGCACTGGGCACTGGACACTGGGCACTGGGTATTGGGCACTGGGTATTGGGCACTGGACACTGGGCACTGGGTACTGGACACTGGACAATGGGCACTGGGCACTGGACACTGGGCACTGGGTATTGGGCACTGGGCATTGGGCACTGGGCACTGGACACTGGGGGCACTGGGTATTGGGCACTGGACACTGGGCACTGGGCACTGGGCACTGGGTACTGGGTACTGGGCACTGGGCACTGGGTACTGGCACTGGGCACTGGGTACTGGGTACTGGGCACTGGGCACTGGGTACTGGGCACTGGGCACTGGGTACTGGCACTGGGTACTGGGTACTGGGCACTGGGCACTGGGTACTGGCACTGGGCACTGGGTACTGGGTACTGGGCACTGGGCACTGGGTACTGGCACTGGGCACTGGACACTGGGTACTGGGCACTGGACACTGGGCACTGGGCACTGGGTACTGGGTACTGGGCACTGGGCACTGGGTACTGGCACTGGACACTGGACACTGGGCACTGGGCACTGGACACTGGGCACTGGGCATTGGCACTGGGCACTGGACACTGGACACTGGGCACTGGGCACTGGGCACTGGGCACTGGGCTCTCGACACTGGGTACTGGGCACTGGACACTGGGCACTGGGCATTGGCACTGGGCACTGGGCACTGGGCACTGGACACTGGACACTGGACACTGGGCACTGGGTACTGGGCACTGGGCACTGGGCACTGGACACTGGACACTGGGCACTGGGCACTGGACACTGGGCACTGGACACTGGACACTGGACACTGGGTATTGGGCACTGGGTATTGGGCACTGGGTATTGGGCACTGGACACTGGGCACTGGGTACTGGACACTGGACACTGGGCACTGGGCACTGGACACTGGGCACTGGGTATTGGGCACTGGGCATTGGGCACTGGGCACTGGACACTGGGGGCACTGGGTATTGGGCACTGGGCACTGGGTACTGGCACTGGGCACTGGGTACTGGGCACTGGACACTGGACACTGGGGGCACTGGGCTCTGGGCACTGGGCACTGGGCACTGGGCACTGGGTACTGGGTACTGGGCACTGGGCACTGGGTACTGGCACTGGGCACTGGACACTGGGGGCACTGGGCACTGGGCACTGGGTACTGGCACTGGGCACTGGGCACTGGGCACTGGGCACTGGACACTGGGTACTGGCACTGGGCACTGGACACTGGGGGCACTGGGCACTGGGCACTGGGTACTGGCACTGGGCACTGGGCACTGGACACTGGGCACTGGGCACTGGGCACTGGGCACTGGGCACTGGACACTGGGCACTGGGCACTGGGCACTGGACACTGGGTACTGGGCACTGGACACTGGACACTGGGTATTGGGCACTGGGCACTGGGCACTGGGCACTGGACACTGGACACTGGGCACTGGGCACTGGGCACTGGGCACTGGGCACTGGGCACTGGGCTCTCGACACTGGGTACTGGGCACTGGACACTGGACACTGGGCATTGGCACTGGGCACTGGGCACTGGGCACTGGACACTGGACACTGGGCACTGGGTACTGGACACTGGGTACTGGACACTGGGCACTGGGCACTGGACACTGGACACTGGGCACTGGCACTGGGCACTGGGCACTGGGTACTGGGCACTGGGCACTGGACACTGGGCACTGGGCACTGGTCATACTGGTGTCAGGGGTCCCCCTGGTGGCACTGGTGGCACTGGGGGTGCTGGTGCCCGCGCTGTCCCCGCTGTCCCCGCGCTGTCCCCGCGCTGTCCCCGGGGTGCGCGGCCCCTTTAAGGCCGTGTCAACAAACCCCGCTCGCGCCCCTCCCTCCTCCCCCCGCGCCAAGCCGTCTCCGTGACGTCAGACGCAGCGCGCCGCGCGCGGACGGGCGGGGTGTGTCCAGGCCGCTGTGGGCGTGTCCCGACGCCGCGCGCAGGCCCCGCGCGACCACCTGGGCGTGGTCTGAGCGGGACGGGCGTGGTTTACGGCGGCGCGCGCAGGGGAAGAGGCGCGATTTATTCATTAGGGGCGTGGTTTGACCCGCGAGGGGGCGTGCCCCGCGCGCGCGCGCAGGCGCCGGATAGGCGGGGCGGGCGCGGGCGGGGGCGTGTCCCCCGCTCTCGCGCAGGCGCGGGAGGGGCGGGGTCCCGGCGCGGCGCATGCGCGGTGCGGGCGGCGGCGCGGGGGGACGCGGTGGCGCCGGGCCCGGCGCAGGCGGGGGCGGAGGCGCGAGCGGAGCATGAATGGGGCAAGATGGCGGATCATGTGCAGGTGAGCTCCGGCCGCAGCGCGGGGCTCGCCCGGGCCCGCCCGCCGCCCTCCCGGCACCCCCGCGCCGCCCCCCCGCCCCGCGCGGCCGAGCCCCGCACGGCCAGGCCCGGCCAGGCCCCGGCGCGGCCCAGGCGCGCAGGCCGCGCCGGCCGGGGCAGCGCCGCCGTGTCCCCGGGTCCCTCCGGGGGTCCCTCCGTGCGGCCCCCGCTCCGGCTGCCGGCGGCTCCCGTGGGGTGGCCGCCGTGTCCGGCCCGTGTCGCGTGTCCCCGCCGTGTCCCCGCACAGCCCGTGCCGCCCGCGGGGTCCCGCCGAGGAGATGTTGGGGCCAAGCTGGCGGGGATCCCGCGGTTCCCCCGGCAGCTCCTCCCGCTCCGGGCCGCTGTCACCCGCGGGCTGTGGGGATCCGCTGGCTGCTCCCCGAGGGGGGTTGGCCTTCCTGAGGGGAGCTTTGGGCTTCCCGGCTGGGTTCGGTTCCTTTCCCAGCCGGGTTTGGGTTCATTCCCAGCCGGGTTTGGGTTCCTTTCCCAGCCGGGTTTGGGTTCCTGTCCCAGCCGGGTTTGGGTTCATTCCCAGCCGGGTTTGGGTTCATTCCCAGCCGGGTTTGGGTTCCTCTCCCACCCAGGTTTGGGTTCCTGTCCCAGCCGGGTTCTGTTCCTTTCCCAGCCGGGTTTGGGTTCATTCCCAGCCGGGTTTGGGTTCCTCTCCCAGCCGGGTTTGGGTTCCTCTCCCAGCCGGGTTTGGGTTCCTCTCCCAGCCGGGTTTGGGTTCATTCCCAGCCGGGTTTGGGTTCATTCCCAGCCGGGTTTGGGTTCATTCCCAGCCGGGTTTGGGTTCCTCTCCCAGCCGGGTTTGGGTTCCTTTCCCACCCGGGTTTGGGTTCATTCCCAGCCGGGTTTGGGTTCATTCCCAGCCGGGTTCTGTTCCCTTCCCAGCCCTGGGGACACTCAGGGTTCAGGGAAGGTTTCAAGGGAATCCCCGGCCGGAGGAGCTGCAGGAGCAGAGTCAGGGCTGGGGGGGATCCAGAGGGACAAAACCCCCGGGGCAGGGCCCAGAACCCCCGGAAAGGGACCTGAAACCCTCAGGAGGGGAACAGACCCCTCTGAGCGGGAACAGACCCCCTCGGAAGGAACCCAAAACCCCTGGAAAGGGACCCCAAACCCTTTGAGAGTGACCCCAAACCTCTGAAATCGGCCCCAAACCCTCAGAAAGCTCCCAAGCTCCCGAAGATTGGCCCCAAACCCTTAAAAATTGACCCCAGACCCCCTAAAGTTGACCCCAAATCCCCTGAAGTTGACCCCAAACCCTCAGAGTGGTCCCAGACCCTCTGAAAGGGGCACCAAACCCTCAGAAACGGCCCTCAAACCCTGTGAAAAGGATCCCAAATCCTCTGAAGGAGCCCTGAACCCTCTGAAATCGGCCCCAAAGCCCCTGAAATGGACCCAAACCCTCAGAAAGGTCCCAAACCCTCAAAAATTGGCCCCAAGCCCTCAGAAATTGACCTCAGGCCCCCTAAAGTTGACCCCAAACTCCTAAAGTTGACCCCAAAGTCCCTAAACTTGATCCCAAATCCCCTGAAGTTGACCCCAAACCCTCAGAAATCGGTTCCAAACCCCCCTAAAGTTGACCCCAAGCCCCCAAGTTGACCCCAAACTCCCTAAAGTTGACCCCAGACCCTCAGAAATTGACCCAAACCCCCAAAGTTGACCCCAAACCCTTAGAAGTTGAGCCCAAAGTCCCTAAAGTTGACCCCAAATCCCCTAAAGTTGACCCCAGACCCTCAAAAATCAATCCCAAACCCTCAGAAATCGATCCCAAACCCTCCAAAATTGACCCCAAACTCCCTAAAATTGACCCCAAACCCTCAGAGATCGGCCCCATACCCTCAGAATTTGACCCCAAACCCCCTAAAGTTGACCCAAAATTCCCTAAAATTGACCCCAAATCCCTTAAATTGGCCCCAAACCCCCAAAATCGGCCCCAAACCCCACGCCGGGCGCGCCCGGGGGGATTTTCCCCTGGGATTTTTGGTGGGATCAGATTTGCCCCGAGGCCAAAGCCCCGGAATTCCCAGGAATTCCTCATTATCCCGGAGCCCTGGGCAGGAATCGATCCCGGGAGCAGCTCAGGAGCCCGAGAACGTCGGGAATTGTGGAAAAAAAGGGGAATTGTTGGGTTATTCACTGGGATTTTGGGGAAAATCCCGATTTTTCCTTGGAGTCGGGCTCTGAATCCGAGGGGTTTTTTGTGGATTGAGCGAGGTGGGAGCGGGAAAAGCGGGAAAAGTGGGAAAAGTGGGAAAAGTGGGAGCTGGAGGTGGAGCTGAGCTGGGGCAGATGAGACCTTCCAGGGCTGGGGAAGGGATTCCGGGAATTCCGGGAAAATGGGAGTTTCGGGAAGTTTGGGAGGGTTTGGAAAAGGGGTTGGGGTGGGATTTGGGGAGGAAAAACTTCCCTGATCCCAGGGTGGGCTTGGGAACCTGCAGGGATCCACAGATCCGGCGGGAATTCCGTCCCAGGCAGGGATTCCATCCCAAAGCCTGCTGAAATCGCTCATTTTTCCAAGAATTCCATCCCCAAAAATCCCATTTTTCCAGGAATTCTGTCCCAAATCCCATTGGAATCTCCCTTTTCCCAGGAATTCCATCCCCAAAATCCCATTTTCCCAGGAATTCCTTCCCAAAATCCCATGGAAATCTCCCATTTTTCCAGGAATTTCATCCCCAAAATCCCATTTTCCAGGAATTTCATCCCCAAATCCCATTTTTCCAGGAATTCCATCCCAAAATCCCATTGGAATCTCCCTTTTCCCAGGAATTC
Source organism: Phylloscopus collybita (assembly GCA_027886175.1). Classification (NCBI taxonomy): domain Eukaryota; kingdom Metazoa; phylum Chordata; class Aves; order Passeriformes; family Phylloscopidae; genus Phylloscopus; species Phylloscopus collybita. Next base: position 63,157 of record JAJNNQ010000245.1, read on the forward strand.
CATCCCAGGCAGGAATTCCATCCCCAAATCCCACGGAACTCTCCCATTTTTCCAGAGGGAATCCATTCCCTGCCTCCTCTCCCTCCATCCCAATCCCTCTCTCCCCTTTTGGATCCCAAAATTTCCCAGGAATTTCCCTTTTCCAGGAGAACATTCCCAGCCATCCCAGAGGTGTTTTTATGGAATATTCCTTGGGAATGGCTCCTGGTTTCACAGGGACTGGGATTTTGCCTGGAATGATGAATCCCAAATCCATTTTTCCATGGATTTTTCCCAGACTGGTGAAGCCTAAATTAATTTTTCCTGGATTTTTCTTTGGGAATGGATCCTGGTTTAATGGGAACTGGGATTTTTCCTGGAATGATCAATCCCAAAACGATTTTTCCTGGATTTTTTCTGGAATGATGACACCCAAATCCATTTTCCATGATTTTTCCCGGAGTGCTGAAGCCAAATTAATTTTTCCTGATTTTTCTTTGGGAATGGATCCTGGTTTCACAGGAACTGGATTTTGCTTGGAATGATGAATCCCAAAAATGATTTTTCCTGAAATTTTCTGGAATGATGAAGCCCAAATGGATTTTTTCCATGGATTTTATTCAGTGTGATCAAGCCTGAATCCATTTTTATGGATTTTTTCTCTGGATGTGCTGGAAGATTTTTTTGTGGATTTTGCCTGGAATGATGAACCCAAGAAATTTTTATGGATTTTTCCTGGAGTGATGAATTCCAAAAAGATTTTTTCCTGAATTTTGCTTGGAATGAAGAAGCTCCCCCCAAAAAAATTTACGGATTTTTCTGAAGTGATGAAACCAAAAAAAAAAAAAAAAAAAAAATTCATGGATTTTGCCTGGAATAATGAAACCCAAATCCATTTTTCCATGGATTTTTTCTGGAATGATGAATCTCAAAAAGATTTTTCTTGGATTTTGCCTGGGTTGATGAAGCCCCCCCCCAAAAAAAAAAAAAAATATGGATTTTGCCTGGAAGGATGAAACCCCAACGATTTTTTTATGGATTGAAGAAGGTCCCAAATTTTTTTATGGATTTTTCCTGGAGTGATGAATCCCAAAACCATTTTTTTCCTGGATTTTGCCTGGAAGGATGAATTCCAGAACGATTTTCGAAGATTTTTTCCTGGTTGAAGAAGCCCCAAAAATTTTTTTATGGATTTTTCCTGAATGATGAATCCCCCAAAAAAAAAAAAAAATTTATGGATTTTGCCTGGAATGATGAAACCCAAAAATCTGGGTTTTTATGGATTTTTCCTGCTTTGGTGAAGCCCAAAAAGATTTTTCCTGGATTTTTCCTGCTTTGAAGAAGCCCCCCAAAAAAAAAATTTATGGATTTTTCCTGGTGGATGAATCCCAAATCCATTTTTCCCTGGATTTCTCCCGGAGTGCTGAACCCTAAATTCAATTTTCCCTGGATTTTTTGATGGATCCTGCTGATTTGCATCCCCAAAAAATCCAAAATTCTGGGAATTGCGAGCATCCCTGTGGGTTTTGGTGGGAATTCTGCCCTTCCTGGGGATGGGTCTTTTGGGATTTTCCAGGTTTTTCTCTCCTTGGAGCGGAGGGAGGTGAAAAATCCCATTTTTTTCTCCCTTTTGGAAGAAGATTTTCCCATTTTTTTCTTTTTAATTCCGTTTGCCGAGGGGAAATTGGGGATCCTGAGGGGTCCCAGGAGGTCCTGTTTGGTGGAAAATTTTGTGGAATTTGGTGGAAATTCTGTGGAGATTTGGTTAAAAATTTATGGAAATTTGGTGGAAAATTTGTGGCGATTGAGTGGAAAAGTTACGGAAGTTTGGTGGAAAATTTGGTGGAAATTTGGTGGAAAAAATGGGAATTTGGTGGCAAAATTGGGGAAATTTGGTGGAAAATACGGAAATTTTGTGGGAAAATTGTGGAGATTTGGTGAAAATTTTTGTGGAAATTTTGGTGAAAAAGTTGGGAATTTGGTGGGAAAAATAGGAAAATTCGGTGGAAAATTTTGTGCATTTTGGCAGAATTTTGGAGAAAATGGAAACTTGGTGAAAAATCATGGAATTTTGGTGGGAAATCTGTGGAGATTTGGTGGGAAATTTGTGGAAGTTTGGTGAAATTTTTGAGGAAATTTGGTGGAAAATACGAAAATTTGGTGGAGATTTGTGGAGATTTGATGGAAAAATTGGGGAAATTTGGTGGAAAATAGGGAAATTTTGGGGGAAATTGTGGAAATTTGGAAAGCATGGACATTTGGTGGAAAATACGAAAAATTGGTGGAAAATTTGGTGGAATTTTGGCGGAAAAAATGGAAATTCTGTGGGAAAATGATGGAAATTTGGGGGAAATTTTGTGGAGATTTGGTGGGAAAATACAGAAATTTTGGGGGGAAAATTTTGTGAAAGTTTGGTGGGAAAATTGAGGAAACTTGGTGGAAATTTGGTGGAAAATTTGTGGAAATTTGGTGGAAAATTTGTGGAGATTTGGTGGGGAAAAAAATGGAAATCTGGTGGAAAAATCGTGGAAATTTGGGGGAAAGTTTTGTGAAAATTTGGTGGAAATTTTGTGGCGATTGAGTGGAAAAGTTACGGAGGTTTGGTGGAATTTGGTGAAAAAAATGGGAATTTGGTGGCAAAATTGTGGAAATTTGGGGGGGACACCATTTAAACCCCCGGGGTTTCTGTCCTGCTTGGGTTTGTTCCCAGCTGGATTCAGGGAATTCCTGGGAAATCCTGGCAAAATTTTTGTAAATTCTTGGAAAATTGCTGTAAATTCCTGCAAAGAAAAGTCCTTTAAAATTCCTGGGAATTCCTGCAAAATTCCTGAAAGTTCTTGCAAAAATTCCTGTGAAATTCCTGCAGAATTCCTGTCAAATTCTGCAAAAATTCCGGCGCAATTCCGGAAAATTCCTGTAAATTCCTGAAAAATTCTTGCGAATTCCTGCAAAAAATTCCTGTAAATTCCTGAAAAAAAACCTGTAAATTCTTGCAAAATTCCTGTAAATTTCTGCAAAATTCCTGTAAATTCCGGCAAAATTTCCTGAAAGAAAAATCTGCAAATTCTGCAAAATTCCTGTAAATTCCTGAAAAAAAATCCTATAAAATTCCCATACGTTTCTACAAAATTTCTGTAAAATCCTGTGAATTCCTGTAAAAAAAAATCCTGTAAAATTCCTGCAAAAATTCCTCCAAATCTCCCGTAAATCGTTTCAAAATTTTTGTACTTTCCTGCGAAAATTCCTGTAATTTCCTACAAAAATTCCTGTAAAATTCCTGTAAATTCCTATAAAAATTTCGAGGGTTCTTGTCCCAGAATTGTTGGCATTTCTGGGATGTGCCTCCTGCTGAGGTGGGAGCTGCTTCCTGGGAAAAGATGGGATTTGGGAAGGGGGAAAAGGGGGGAAGGGAAGGGAAAGGGAAGGGAAGGGAAGGGAAGGGAAGGGAAGGGAAGGGAAGGGAAGGGAAGGGAAGGGAAGGAAGGGAAGGGAAGGGAAGGGAAGGGAAGGGAAGGGAAAAAAAGAAAAGGGGAAAGGAAAAGGAAAGGGAAAAGGAAAAGAAAAAGAAAAGAAGAAGGAAAGAAAAAGGGGAAAGGAAAGGAAAAAGGGGAAAGGAAAGGAAAAAAGAAAAGAAAAAGGAAAAAGAAAAGAAAAAGGAAAAAGGAAGGAAAAAGGAGAAGCCCCAGCAAGCCCAACGTGTGTGTGCACAAGCACAACCTCCAGTGCAATCCCTGCTCTCCCTGAATCCTGTTTTTCCCCATTTTTCTCCATGTTTCTCATGTTTCCCATGTTTTCCCATGTTTCCCATGTTTCCCACGTTTCCCATGTTTCCCCATGTTTCCCATGTTTCCCCATGTTTCCCATGGTTCCCCATGTTTCCCATGTTTCTCTTCCCATGTTCCCCATGTTTCCCATGTTTCTCTTCCCATGTTTCCCCATGTTTCCCATGTTTCCCCATGTTTCCCCATGTTTCCCATGTTTCTCTTCCCATGTTTCCCATGTTTCTCTTCCCATGTTTCCCCATGTTTCCCATGTTTCTCATGTTTCCCCATGTTTCCCATGTTTCCCCATGTTTCCCATGTTTCTCTTCCCATGTTTCCCATGTTTCCCGTGTTTCTCCATGTTTCCCATGTTTCCCCATGTTTCCCATGTTTCCCCATGTTTCCCATGTTTCCCATGTTTCCCCATGTTTCTCCACGTTTCCCATGTTTCCCCATGTTTCCCATGTTTCCCATGTTTCCCATGTTTCCCCATGTTTCCCCATGTTTCTCCATATTTCCCCATGTTTCTCATGTTTCTCTTCCCATGTTTCCCCATGTTTCCCCATGTTTCCCATGTTTCCCCATGTTTCCCATGTTTCCCATGTTTCCCATGTTTCCCCATGTTTCTCATGTTTCCCCATGTTTCCCCATGGTTTCCCCATGTTTCCCCATGTTTCTCTTCCATGTTTCCCATGTTTCTCTTCCCATGTTTCCCCATGTTTCCCATGTTTCTCTTCCCATGTTTCCATGTTTCCCATGTTTCCCATGTTTCCCATGTTTTCCATGTTTCCCATGTTTCTCTTCCCATGTTTCCCATGTTTCTCTTCCATGTTTCCCCATGTTTCCCATGTTTCTCTTCCCATGTTTCCCATGTTTCCATGTTTCTCATGTTTCCCATGTTTCCCATGTTTCCCCATGTTTCTCTTCCCATGTTTCTCATGTTTCCCCATGTTTCTCATGTTTCCCCATGTTTCTCTTCCCATGTTTTCCCTGTTTTCCCACCTTTTCCCCCCTCTCTCTCTGTGCATTCCCGGAGCAGAGCCTGCCCAGCTGGAGAACCTGTGCAAGCAGCTCTATGAGACCACGGACACGGGCACGCGCCTGCAGGCCGAGAAGGCCCTGGTGGAGTTCACCAACAGCCCCGAGTGCCTGAGCAAGTGCCAGCTGCTCCTGGAGAGAGGCAGCGTGAGTACCTCCCCAGACATCCCCAAAATCCTGGGATTCCACATCCCAGAGTCCCCAGGATCTTGGAATTCCCTGCTCAGATTAAGGGATTACAGTTATCCTCCCTGCTCTGGTGGGGTTCATGAACAGCCCTGAGTGCCTGAGCTGCTCCTCCCTGAAATCATGGAATTCCTAAGTCCCCTAATCCCCAAATCCTGGAATTCCACGTCCCAAAGTCTACAGGAACCTGGAATTCCACATCCCAAACATCCCCCAAAATCCTGGAATTCCATGCTCAGATTAAGGGATTACAATTATCCCCCCCTGCTCTGGTGGGGCTCATCAACTCAGCCCCGAGTGCCTGAGCTGCTCCTGGAGAGAGGCAGCGTGAGAACCTCCCAAACATCCCAAAAATCCTGGAATTCCACATCCCAGAGTCCCCAGGATCCTGGAATTCCATGCTTGGATAAGGGAATTACAATTATCCCCCTTGGTCTGGTGGGTTCATCAACAGCCCTGAGTGCCTGAGCTGCTCCTCCCTGAAATTATGGAATTCCAAATCCCCAAATCCCCAGGATCCTGGAATTCCACATCCCAGAGTCCCACGGATCTTGGAATTCCATGCTCAGATTAAGGGATTACAGTTATCCCCCTTGGTCTGGTGGGGTTCACCAACAGCCCCGAGTGCCTGAGCTGCTCCTCCCCAAAATCCTGGAATCCCACATCCCCAAAATCCTGGAATTCCACATCCCAAAGTCCCCCAAATCCTGGGATTCCACATCCCAAAGTCCCCAGGATCTTGGAATTCCATGCTCAGATTAAGGGATTACAGTTATCCCCCCTGCTCTGGTGGGGTTCATGAACACCCCCGAGTGCCTGAGCTGCTCCTCCCTGAAATCATGGAATCCCAAATCCCCAAAATCCTGGAATCCCACATCCCAAATATCCCCCAAAATCCTGGAATTCCATGCTCAGATTAAGGGATTACAGTTATCCCCCTTGGTCTGGTGGGGTTCATCAACTCAGTCCTGAGTGCCTGAGCTGCTCCTGGAGAGAGGCAGCGTGAGTACAGACCTGGAATCCTGGGATTCCACATCCCAAATCCCCAGGATCCTGGAATTCCACATCCCCAAATCCCCAAAAGCCTGGAATTTCGTGTTTGGATAAGGGAATTATAATTATCCCTCCTACCCTGGTGGAGTTCACCAACAGCCCCAAGTGCCTGAGCTGCTCCTCCCTGAAATCCTGGAATTCCACATCCCAAAATCCTGGAATTCCACATCTCCAAATCCCCAGGATCCTGGAATTCCACATCCCCAAATCCCCAAAATCCTGGAATTCCACGTCCCAAAGTCCCCAAAATCCTGGAATTCCACATCCCAAACATCCCCCAAAATCCTGGAATTCCATGTTCAGATTAAGGGATTACAATTATCCCCCTTGGTCTGGTGGGGTTCACCAACAGCCCCGAGTGCCTGAGCTGCTCCTCCCTGAAATCATGGAATCCCAAATCCCCAAAATCCTGGAATTCCACAACCCCAAATCCCCAAAATCCTGGAATTCCACATCTCCAAAGTCCCCAGGATCCTGGAATTCCATGTCCCAAAGCCCCCAAAATCCTGGAATTCCAGGCTGAGATTAAGGAATTCTAATTATCCCCCCTGCTGGGGTGGGGTTCATGACCAGCCAGGGTGAGCACATTCCCAACAGCCCCGGAAATCCTGGAATTCCAGCCTCGGAGGAAGGAATTGGCGTTATCCCCCACAGCCCGGCTGTTTTCCCTCCTGGAATTCCAGGATAAACGAGAGTGGGTTGATAAATAACACGAGAAGTCCAAAGGTTTTCCCTTGGAAGTGGGAGGAGAACTGATTCCAGGGAATGCCTCGTTTCGGGGTTAATCCCAAAATTCCTGTGAATTCCTGCAAAATTCCTGTAAATTCTTGTAAATTCCTGCAAAATTCCTGTAAATTCCTGCTGAATTTTTGTTAAATTCCTTTAAATTCCTGCAAGATTCTTGCGAAGTCCTGTAAATTCCTGCAAAATTCCTGCTGAATTCTTGCAAATTCCTGCAAAATTCTTGCAAATTCTTGCAATATTCCTGTAAATTTTTGTAAATTCCTGTAAATTCTTGCAAAATTCCTATAAATTCATGCAAAATTTCCATAAATTCCTATAAAATTCCTGTAAATTCCTGCTAAATTCTTGGAAATTCCTGCAAAATTCTTGCAAAATTCCTGCAGAATTTTTGCTAAATTCCTTTAAATTCCTGCAAAATTTTTGCAAATTCCTGTGAATCCCTGCTAAATTGCTGCTAAATTCTTGCAAATTCCTGTAAGTTCCTGTAAATTCCTGCAAAATTCCTGTTAAATTCCTGCTGAATTTTTGCTAAATTCCTTAAAATTCCTGCAAAATTCTTGCAAATTCCTGCAAATTGCAAATTCCTGCAAAATCCCTGAAAATTCCAGCTAAATTTC
>JAJNNQ010000246.1:0-36416 GCA_027886175.1 Phylloscopus collybita
GCCTCAGCGCTCTCTGCAGCAAGGTTTGGGCTGAAAAACCACAATTTTGGGGTGAAAAACCAAAAATTTGGGGCTTTTTGGGCTGAAAAACCCCAAATTTGGGGCTTTTGGGGCTTTGGGAATGGGGGAAATGGGAATCGAGAATGAGGAAATGGAATCCAGCAACTCCGGCCTCAGCGCTCTCTGCAGCAAAGTTGGGGCTGAAAAACCCCAATTTTGGGCTGAAAAACCAAAAATTTGGGCTGAAAAACCCCAAATTTGGAGCTTTTTGGGGTGAAAAACCCCGAATTTGGGGGTTTTTTTGGGGGGTTTTGGGGGCTTTGGAATGGGGGAAATGGGAGAATCCTCAGCGCCCTCTGCAACAAGGTTGGGGCTGAAAAAAACCAAATTTTGGCTGAAAAAGCCCAAATTTGGGGCTTTTTGGCCTGAAAAACCAAAAATTTGGGCTAAAAAAATCCAAAATTTGGGGTTTTTGGGGCTATGGGAAATGGGAATTGAGAATTGGGGAAATCAGCTCAGGCATCAGCGCCCTCTGCAACAAGGTTTGGCCTGAAAAAACCAAATTTTGGGCTGAAAACCCCGAATTTGGGGCTTTTTGGGGTGAAAAAACCAAAAATTTGGTGATTTTTTGGGGTGAAAAACCAAAAATTTCGGCTGAAAAACTCCAAATTTGGGGGTTTTTGGGGGGTTTGAGAATGGGGGAAATGGGAGAATCCTCAGCGCCCTCTGCAGCAAGGTTGGGGCTGAAAAACCTCAATTTTGGGCTTTTTGGGCTGAAAAACCCTAAATTTGGGACTTTTTGGGGTGAAAAACCCTAAATTTGGGGCTTTTTGGGGTGAAAAACCCTAAATTTGGTGATTTTTTGGGGTGAAAACCCCCAAATTTGGGGATTTTTTGGGGTGAAAAACCCTGAATTTGGGGTTTTTATGGAGTTTGGGTAGGGGGAAATGGGAACTGGGAATTGCAAAAATCAGATTTGGTCTCAGCAAGGTTTGGGGTGAAAAAACTCAAATTTTGGGGCTTTTTGGGCTGAAAAACCCTAAATTTGGGACTTTTTGGGCTGAAAAACCCAAATTTCGGGATTTTTGGGGTGAAAAACTCCGAATTTGGGGTTTTTATGGGGTTTGGGAATGGGGAAATGGGAACCGGGAATTGCAAAAATCAGATTTGGTCTCAGCAAGGTTTGGGTTGAAAAAACTCAATTTTGGGGCTTTTTGGGCTAAAAAACCCCGAATTTTAGGCTGAAAACCCCTAAATTTGGTGATTTTTTTGGGGTGAAAAACCCTGATTTTGGGGCTTTTGGGGGGTTTGGGAACAGGGAAATGGGAATTGGAAATGGGGAAATCAGCTCTGGTCTGAGCAAGGTTTGGGGTGAAAAAACTCAAATTTGGGGCTTTTTGGGCTGAAAAACCCCGAATTTGGGCTTTTTGGGGTGAAAACCCCCAAATTTGGGGATTTTTGGGGTGAAAAACCTCAATTTTGGTGGTTTTTGGGGGTTTTTTATGGGGTTTGGGAATGGGGAAATGGAATCCAGCAGCACCGGCATCAGCGCTCTCTGCAGCAAGGTTTGGGCTGAAAAACGCCAAATTTGGGGCTTTTTGGGCTGAAAAACCCTAAATTTGGGACTTTTTGGGCTGAAAAAACTCATTTTTGGAGTTTTTTGGTCTGAAAACCCCCGAATTTGGGGTTTTTATGGGGTTTGGGTAGGGGGAAATGGGAACTGGGAATTGCAAAAATCAGATTGGTCTCAGCAAGGTTTGGGTTGAAAAAACTCAATTTTGGGGCTTTTTGGGCTGAAAAACCCCAAATTTTGGGCTGAAAAACCCTAAATTTGGTGATTTTTTTGGGGTGAAAACCCCCAAATTTGGGGCTTTTTGGGGTGAAAAACCACAATTTTGGGGGTTTTTTGGGGGTTTTTATGGGTTTGGGAATGGGAGAAAAGGAATCCAGCAGCACCGGCCTCAGCACCCTCTGGAGCAAGGTTTGGGCTGAAAAACCCGAATTTTGGGCTGAAAACCCCTGAATTTGGGACTTTTTGGGGTGAAAAACCCTGAATTTGAGGCTTTTTGGGCTAAAAATCCTCAAATTTGGGGCTTTTAGGGGTGAAAAACCTCAATTTGGGGGTTTTTGGGCGGTTTGGGAATTGGGAAATGCCCAGAGCATCAACTCCAGCCTCAGCGCCCTGGGGCTGGTCATCAGCGCCCTCTGCAACAAGGTTTGGGCTGAAAAACCACAAATTTGGGGCTTTTTGGGTGAAAAAACTTAATTTTGGTGTTTTTTTGGGGTTTTTATGGGGTTTGGAAAGGGGGAAATGGGAATCGGGAATGGGGAAATGGAATCGATCAACTCCGGCATCAGCGCCTCTGCAGCAAGGTTTGGGCTGAAAAAACCCAAAATTTGGGCTGAAAAACCCCAAATTTGGGGATTTTTGGGCTGAAAAACCAAAAATTTGGAGCTTTTTGGGGTGAAAAACCAAAAATTTTGGGGCTTTTGTGGGGTTTTAATGGGATTTTTGGGGTTTGGGAACCGGCTCCGCGAGACCCAGAGCATCAACTCCAGCCTCAGCGCCCTGGGGCTGGTCATCAGCGCCCTCTGCAACAAGGTTTGGGCTGAAAAACCCAAAATTTGGGGCTTTTTGGCGAAAAAACTTAATTTTGGATTTTTGTGGGGTTTGGGAATGGGGAAATGGGAACTGGGAATTGCAAAAATCAGATTTGGTGTGAGCGCCCTCTGCAGCAAGATTTGGGCTGAAAAAACCAAAATTTGGGAATTTTTGGGGTGAAAAACCTCAATTTTGGGACTTTTTGGGGTGAAAAACCAAAAATTTGGGGATTTTTTGGGGTGAAAAACTCCAATTTTGGGGTTTTTTGGGGGTTTTTATGGGGTTTGGGAATGGGGGAAATGGAATCCAGCAGCTCCGACATCAGCACCCTCTGGAGCAAGGTTTGGGCTGAAAGACCAAAAATTTGGGGCTTTTTGGGGTGAAAACCCCTAAATTTGGTGATTTTTTGGGTTGGAAAACTCCAATTTTGGGGTTTTTTTTGGGTTTTAATGGGATTTTGGGGGGTTTGGGAACAGGGAAATGGGAATTGGGAATGGGGAAAAATGGGAATTGAGGGGGAAAAATGGGAATTGAGGCTGGAAAATGGGATAAAAAATGGAAAAGTGGGATAAAAATGGGATAAAAATGGGATTTGAGGTGGGAAAAATGGATAAAAAAAGGCAAAGTGGGATGGGAATGGGATAAAAATGGGAATTGGGGTGTGGAAAAGAGGATTAAAAATGGAAAAATGGGATAAAAATGGAATTGAGGGGGAAAAATGGGAATTGAGGTGGGAAAAGAGGATTGAAAATGGAAAAATGAGATAAAAATGGAGAAAATGGGATGGGAAAGGGAGAAAAATGGAACTGAGGTGGGAAAAATGGGATAAAAAATGGAAAAATGGGATAAAAATGGGAACTGAGGTGGGAAAAATGGGATAAAAATGAAGAAAAATGGGATGAAAATGGGGAAAAAGTGGGAATTGAGGGGGGAAAAATGGGATTAAAAATGGAGAAAATGGGACAGGAATGGGGAAAAAAATGGGAATCGAGGGGAGAAAAATGGGATAAAAAATGGAAAAATGGGATAAAAATGGGATGGGAATGGGGAAAAATGGGAAATTGAGGTGGAAAATGGGATAAAAATGGGATAAAAATGAGAATTGAGGGGAAAAATGGGAATTGAGGTGTGGAAAATAGGATTAAAAATGGAAAAAATGGGATAAAAAATGGAAAAGTGGGATGGGAATGGGGAAAAATGGGAATTGAGGGGGGAAAAATGGGATAAAAAAACGGAAAAATGGGATAAAAATGGGAGCTGGGGTGTGGAAAAGAGGATTAGAAATGGAAAAATGGGATAAAAAATGGAGAAAATTGGATAAAAATGGGAACTGAGGTGAAAAAAAATGGGATAAAAAAATGGAAAAATGGGATGGGAATGGGATAAAAATGGGATGAAAATGGGAATTGAGGTGGGAAAAGAGGATTAAAAATGGAAAAATGAGATAAAAAATGGAGAAAATGAGATGAGAATGGGATAAAAATGGGAACTAAGGTGGGAAAAATGGGATAAAAAAACGGAAAAATGGGATAAAAATGGGAGCTGGGGTGTGGAAAAGAGGATTAAAAATTGAAAAATGGGATTAAAAATGGAGAAAATGAGATGGGAATGGGATAAAAATGGGAATTGAGGGGGAAAAATGGGATGGAAAATAGGAGAATGGGGAAATGAGATAAAAATGGGATGGGAATGGGGAAAAATGGGAATTGAGGTGGGAAAGAGGATTAAAAATGGAAAAATGGGATAAAAATGGAGAAAATGGGGTGGGAATGGGATTAAAATGGGAATTGAGGTGGGAAAATGGGAATCGAGGTGGGAAAAATGAGATAAAAAATGGGAAAAATGGGATAAAAATGGGAATTGAGGTGGGAAAAAATGGGATAAAAATGGAAAAATGAGATAAAAATGGGATGGGAATGGGGAAAAATGGAGTTGGGGTGTGGAAAAGAGGGATTAAAATTGAAAAATGGGATTAAAAATGGGGAAACATGAGATAAAAAATTGGAAAAGTGGGATGGGAATGAGGAAAAACCGGGATTTGTTTGTGCAGGAGGCGCACGTGCCGTACCGGAACAGCAAACTGACCTTCCTGCTGCAGAACTGCCTGCGCGGCCACGCCAAGGTGTACGTCCCCAAAAACACCCAAAATCACCCAAAAATCACCCAAAAACACCGAAAATACCCCAAAAATAACCCAAAATACCCCAAAAATACCCCAAAAACACCCAAAATCCTCTGAAAAACACCCAAAATCACCCCAAAAACACCCCCAAAACACCCCGAAAACACCCCAAAAACACCGAAAATCTCACAAAAATAACCCAAAAACACCCAAAATCCTACAGAAATAACCCAAAATACCCCAAAAACACCCAAAATCACCCGAAATACCCCCAAAATACCCCCCAAAACACCTAAAATCTCACAAAAATAACCCAAAATCAGCCAAAAGCACCCCAAAATACCCCCAAATCCCCCCAAAACACCCCAAAATACCAAAAAATACCCCAAAAATACCCAAAAATACCCCAAAAACACCGCAAAAACACCCAAAATCACCCCAAAATCACCCAAAATACCCCAAAAACACCCAAAAATCTCACAAAAATAACCCAAAATACCCCCAAAACACCCAAAATCCTCTGAAAAACACCCAAAATCACCCCAGGAATACCCAGAATCTCACAAGATCCCCCCAAAAACACCTCAAAATACCCCAAAAATAACCCAAAATACCCCCAAAACACCCCCAAAACACCCAAAATAACCCAAAAACACCCAAAATACCCCAAAATCTCAGCCCAAACTGACCTTCCTGCTGCAGAACTGCCTGCGCGGCCACGCCAAGGTGTACGTCCCCAAAAACACCCCAAAATCACCCAAAACCACCCCAAATCACCCAAAATCAGCCAAAAACCAGCCCAAAATACCCCAAAACCAGCCCAAAATACCCCCAAAACAGCCAAAAACACCCCAAAAACACCCCAAAATACCCCAAAACACCCCAAAAACACCCAAAATACCCCAAAAATAACCCAAAAACACCCAAAATACCCCAAAATCACCCCAAAATACCCCAAAATCACCCAAAAATACCCCAAAACACCCCAAAATCACCCAAAAACACCCAGAAACACCCAAAATCACCCCAAAAACACCCAAAGTACCCAAAATCACCCAAAAATACCCAAAATTTCACAAAAATAACCCAAAATCAGCCAAAAGCACCCCAAAACACCCAAAATCTCACAAAAATAACCAAAAATCCCCAAAATCGCCCCAAAAACACCCCAAAACCAGCCCAAAATACCCCCAAAACAGCCAAAATCGCCCCAAAATACCCCAAAAATCACCCAAAAACCACCCAGAAACTCCCAAAACCACCCGAAATACCCCCAAACACCCCAAAATCACCCCAAAATCACCCCAAAAAACACCCAGAAACACCCAAAAATACCCCAAAACCACCCCAAAACACCCCCAAAATCAGCCAAAAATACCCCAAAATCACCCAAAATACCCCAAAAACACCCCAAAATCAACCCAAAACAGCCCCAAAACACCCAAAATCTCACAAAAATAACCCAAAATCACCCAAAACAGCCCCAAAATCACCCCAAAATCTCACAGAAATAACCCAAAATCAGCCAACAATACCCCAAAACCGCCCCAAAATCACCCAAAAATACCCCAAAAACACCCAAAAACACCCCAAAAAACACCCCAAATCACCCAAAATACCCCAGAAAACACCCTAAAACACCCAAAAATACCCCAAAATACCCCAAAATCACCCAAAATCAGCCAAAAATACCCCAAAATACCCCAGAAACACCCCAAAATCACCCAAAACACCCAAAATCTCACAAAAATAACCCAAAATCAGCCCAAATCCCCCAAAATCCCCCCCAAAAAACCCAAAAAATCCCCCCAAAAAACCCCCAAATCCCCCAAAAATAACCCAAAATTAATTTTTGGGGGATTTTTTGGGGTGGATTTTTTGGGGGGGGGGGGTTGGGATTTTTTGGGGTTATTTTGGGGGTTTTTTGGAATTTTTCTTTGGGATTTTTGGGGCAATTTTTGGGATTTTTTGGGGAGATTTTTGGGATTTTTTGGGGAGAAGTTTTGGGTTTTTGGGGGGATATTTTTGGATTTTTTTTGGGGGAAATTTTGGGGGTTTTTTTGGGGGAATTTTTGGGGTTTTTTGGGGGGGATTTTTGGGGGTTTTTTGGGGTTATTTTGGGGGAAATTTGGGGATTTTTGGGGGGATTTTTTTGTGATTTTTTGGGGGAATTTTTTGGGGGGATTTTTTGTGATTTTTTTGGGGGGGAATTTTTTGGATTTTTTTTGAGAAATTTTTGGGATTTTTTGGGGGTTTTTTTGGATTTTTTTCGTGTTATTTTCGGATTTTTTGGGGGAATTTTTTGGATTTTTGGGGGGAATTTTGGGGTTTTTTGGGGGAATTTTTTGGGGAATTTTTTGGATTTTTGTGGGAATTTTTTGGGGGGAATTTTGGGATTTTTTGGGGGGGAATTTTAAGATTTTTGGGGGAAATGTTTTGTGGGGAATTTTGGGGATTTTTGGGGGGATTTTTTGTGATTTTTTGGGGGTTATTTTGGGGAAAATTTTGGGATTTTTTGGGGAATTTTTGGGATTTTTTGGGGGGATTTTTGGGCTTTTTGGGGGGGATTTTTTGGGGGATTTTTTGAGGTTTTTTGGAGGAATTTTTGGGATTTTTTGAAGGAATTTTTGGATTTTTTTGGGGTTATTTTTTTGTTATTTTGGGGTTTTTTTGGGGGGGGAATTTTGAGATTTTTTGGGGGAATTTTTTGGGGGGAATTTTTGGGATTTTTGGGGGGAATATTGAGGTTTTTTGGGGGGAATTTTGGATTTTTTGAGAAATTTTTGGGATTTTTTGGGGGGTTTTTTTTTGATTTTTTCGTGTTATTTTCGGATTTTTGGGGGGGATTTTTGGGTTATTTTGCGGGGAATTTTTGGGGATTTTTTGGGGGAATTTTTGGGGATTTTTTTGGGGGGATTTTTTGGTGGTTTTTTGGAGGATTTTTTGTGATTTTTTTGGAGGTTATTTTGGGGGAAATTTGGGGATTTTTGGGGGATTTTTTTTGGTGGTTATTTTCGGATTTTTTGGGGGGGATTTTTGAGATTTTTTGAGATTTTTTTTTCGGATTTTTTGGGGGAACTTTTGGGATTTTTTTTGGTGTTATTTTCAGATTTTTTGGGGGGACTTTTGGGATTTTTTTGGGGAATTTTTGGGTTTTTGGGGGGATTTTTGGAGGAATTTTTTTGATTTTTGGGGTTTTTTTGGGAGGGAATTTTGGGGATTTTGGGGGGGATTTTTTTTGATTTTTGGGGGGAACTTTTGAGGTTATTTTTTGGTTATTTTGGGGTTATTTTTTTGGTTATTTTGGGGTGTTTTGGGGGGTGTTTTTTGGGGTTATTTTGGGTTATTTTGGGTTATTTTGGGGTGTTTTTGGGGTGGTTTTTTGGGTGTTTTTGGGGTGCCCAAACCCCGTTTCCCCTCCCCCCCCAGGCTGATGTTCGTCACCATCTCCCCCCTGGAGGAGAATTTCGGGGAATCCCTGAACTCCCTGCGCTTCGCCAGCAAGGTCAGCGGGGTTTGGGGGGATTTTGGGGGATTTTGGGAAAATTTGGGAGATTTTGGGGAAATTTGGGAGGATTTGAGGGAATTAGGGGGGAAATTGGGGATTTTAGGGGAAATTTAGGGGATTTTTGGGGAATTTTTGGGGGGAATTTGAAGGATTTGGGGGAATTTTTGGGGTTTTTGGGGGAATTTGGGGGATTTTGGGGATTTTTAGGGGAATTTTGTTGGGGAGTTTGGGGATTTGGGGGGGATTTTGGGGGGATTTTTGGGAAAATTTGGGAGATTTTGGGGAAATTGGGGAGGATTTGAGGGGAATTAGGGGGGAAATTGGGGATTTTAGGGGATTTTGAGGGGATTTTGGGGGATTTTAGGGGAAATTTAGGTGATTTTGGGGGATTTTGGGAAAATTTGGGGGATTTTGGGGGGAATTTGGGGGAGTTGGGGGATTTTAGGGGAATTTGGGGATTTTGGGGGGAATTTTTGGGGGTTTTGGGGATTTTGGGGAATTTTGGGAGGATTTTGGGAGATTTGGGAGGATTTTGGGGATTTTAGGGTGAGTTTGGGGGGATTTGGGGGATTTTTTGGGGAATTTTTGGGGGATTTGGGGGGAAATTGGGGGATTTGGGGGGGATTTTGAGGGGATTTTGGGGGATTTTAGGGGAAATTTAGGGGATTTTTGGGGGATTTTGGGAAAATTTGGGGATTTTGGGGGGATTTTGGGGGGGAAATTGGGGGAATTTGGGGGAATTTTGGGGATTTTTGGGAGATTTTGGGGAATTTTGGGGATTTTTGGGGAATTTTAGGGATTTTGGGGGGAATTTGAGGGGATTTTGGGGAATTTTGGGGATTTTAGGGGGAGTTTGGGGAGATTTTGGAATTTGGGGGGGATTTTGGGGAGAGTTTGGGGGAAATTTAGGGAATTTTGGGGGAGTTTGGGGGGATTTTGGGAGGATCTGGGGGGAATTTCGGGGAGTTTGGGGGGATTTTAAGGAATTTTGGGGTGTTTGGGGAATTTTGGGGGGATTTTGGGGATTTTTGGGGAGTTTAGGGGAATTTGAGGGGGATTTTGGGGGAATTAGGGGATTTTTGGGGGGATTCTGAGGGTTTTTGGGGAAGTTTGGGGGATTTTTGGGGGAGTTTGGGAGATTTTGGGGGGATTTTTGGGGTCCTCATGGGGATTTTGGAGGGAAATTTTGGGGGCTCCCTCAGGGAATTTGGGGATTTTGGGGTCCCCATGGGGGAATTTGGGGGAAATTTGGGAGAATTTTTGGGGAATTTTGGGAGAATTTTGGGAGAATTTTGGGGAATTCCCTGAGGAGTTTCTGAGGCTCCTGAGGCCGCATCCCCGGGCGGTTCCAAGGCGATTTTTGGGGGGGTCCCGACAAAATTTGGGGAAGTTTTGGGGTCCCGGGAGTTTTTTGGGGGTCCCAGAAGATTTTTGGGGGGGGTCCCGCGGGGTTTTTTGGGTTTTTTTGGGGGGTCCCGCGGGGTTTTTGGGGTTTTTTTGGGGGGTCCCGGCTGTTCCCAGCCCGCCCCTCCCCCCCCCCTCAGGTCAACGAGTGCATGATCGGCACCGCCCAGGCCAACCGGAAGTGACGCATTCCACCCCCTCAACTCATTCCCGCCTTTTTAACGCAACAACCAATAAAGATTCGCCTTTCCACGGATCTGATTGGCCGCCGGTGTCACGTGTCTTTAACCTCCATGGCGGCGCCGTGCCGCCCCGTACGGAGCGGAATGCCGCGCGCTGATTGGCTCTTCCTCGCACGGCGGCGTGGCGGCCGCCATCTTGCCGCGCGTTCGCCGTACGGGGCGGGGCGCCTCGCGGCTTCCGTACCGCCGCCATCTTGTCCTCCTCTTCCGCGCCTGCGCGGCGCCGCCTTCCCGCTTCACCCCGCGATGGCGCGGCACCGGCTCTGCCGCTTCCCCGCCTCGAGCGACACCGGGAACGGCGGAAACCTCCCCGAAACCCGCACGGGGGCGTGAGGGTTAAATGGGCGGGGTCTCGGGGCGTGCCTCACGTTAAGATGGCGGCGCCCGGCTCGGCGGCGCCGAGCCCCGGATGAAGCGGCGGCCTCCCATTGGTCGGCGGGGTCGACCCCGCCCCTTTCCTTTGTACGGTGTCATGGCGGCGCCCGCTCGGCCGGGCCGGCGCGGAGCGACACTTCCGGTCTTGCGCTTTACGCGGCTTCGGCCGCTCGGTGGCGGCGGCGGCGCCGGAGGAGCCGCGCGGGCCCCGGTGAGCGCGAGGGGGGCGTGGCTTGGGCGGAGAGGGCGTGGCCGAAGGGGGCGTGGCCGGCGAAGGAGGGGGCGGAGCCAACGCCGTGAGGGGAGTTGGGGGGGGGGGGAATTTTGGGGCGAATTCGGAGGAATTTGGGGCAATTTGGGGGTGGGGGAGGGGCGCCGGAGGGGGGAGGGGCTTGAGGGGGGGTTGTGGGAGGGGAATTTGGGAAATTTTGGGAAATTTGGGGGGCTTGAGGGAGCGGGGGCGCGGTGGGGGGAGGGGAAGGCGGAAGTGGCGGCCGGAGGGGGAGGGGGGGCGGGGCGATTTGGGCGGGAATTCGGCGCGAATTTGGCGGGAAATTCCGGTGACCCCTCCCCCCTTCCCCCCTCCCCCTCTTCTCTCATCCAGGTGACCACGCCCCTCCCCCCCCCATGGCTGCCCCTCCCCCCCAGCCAATCATCGTCCTGGACGACGAGGAGGAGCGCGGGCCCCTCCCCCAGCAGCCCCTCCCCCACCCCGCCCGCCCCCTCCCCCACCCCCGCCAGGGGAGCCCCTCCCCCTCCCCCACACCCCCCCCAGAACGGCGGCGGAGGGGGGGGGGAGGGGCGGCGCCTTCCGCGAGGAGAACGAGCGGCTCTTCCAGGAGGTGAGGGGGGGGGGGAGGGGACAGGTGTGTGTGGGTGTGGCTCAGGTGTGCCCGGGTGTGCTCAGGTGTGTGTGGGTGTGGCCCAGGTGTGCTCAGGTGTGCCCAGGTGTGCCCTGGGTGTGTCCCCAGTGCCCCCAGGTGTGCTCAGGTGTGTGTGGGTGTGGCCCAGGTGTGCTCAGGTGTGCCCGGGTGTGGCTCAGGTGTGCCCAGATGTGCTCAGGTACTCCCTGGGTGTGGCTCAGGTGTGTGTGGGTGTGGCCCAAGTGTGGCCCAGATTTGCTCAGGTGTGTCCCCAGTGCCCCCAGGTGAGCCCAGGTGTGCTCAGGTGTGGCTCAGGTGTGTCCCCAGTGCCCCCAGGTGTGGCTCAGGTGACCCAGGTGTGCTCAGCTGTGTCAAGTGTGGCCCAGGTGTGCTCAGGTGTGTTGGGGTGTGGCTCAGGTGTGCCTGGGTGTGTCAGGGTGTGCCCTGGGTGTGGCTCAGGTGTGTGTGGGTGTGGCTCAGGTGTGCTCAGCTTTGTCCCCAGTGCCTCCAGGTGTGCTCAGGTGCACCCAGGTGTGCCCAGGTGTGTGTGGGTGTGGCCCAGGTGTGGCTCAGGTGTGCCCTGGGTGTGGCTCAGGTGTGTCCCCAGTGCCCCCACGTGTGACTCGGGTGAGCCCAGGTGTGCTCAGGTGTGTGTGGGTGTGGCCCAGGTGTGGCTCAGGTGAGCCCAGGTGTGCTCAGGTGTGTGTGGGTGTGGCCCAGGTGTGCTCAGGTGTGCCCTGGCTGTGTCCCCTGTGCCCCCCAGGTGTGCCCGAAGTGGTCTCAGGTGTGCCCAGGTGTGCCCAGGTGTGTCCCTAGTGCCCTCAGGTGTGGCTCAGGTGTGCCCAGGTGTGTGTGGGTGTGGCCCAGGTGTGGCTCAGCTGTGTCCAAGTGTGGCCCAGGTGTGCCCTGGGTGTGTCCCCAGTGCCCTCAGGTGTGGCTCAGGTGTGCTCAGGTGTGTTGGGGTGTGGCTCAGGTGTGCCTGAGTGTGTCAGGGTGTGCCCTGGGTGTGGCTCAGGTGGGTGTGGGTGTGGCCCAGGTGTGCTCAGGTGTGCCCTGGGTGTGTTCCCAGTGCCCTCAGGTGTGCCCAGGTGTGCCCAAAGTCATCTCAGGTGTGCCCAGGTGAGCCCTGGGTGTGGCTCAGGTGTGCCCTGGTTGTGGCTCAGGTGTGCCCTGGGTGTGTCCCCAATGCCCCCAGGTGCGGCTCAGGCGACCCCAGGTGTGCCCAGGTGTGTGTGGGTGTGGCTCAGGTGTGTCAGGGTGTGGCTCAGGTGTGCCTTGGGTGTGTCCCCAGTGCCCCCAGGTGTGCCCAGGTGTGCTCAGGTGTGTCAGGGTATGGCTCAGGTGTGCCTGGGTGTGTCAGGGTGTGCCCTGGGTGTGGCTCAGGTGGGTGTGGTTGTGGCCCAGGTGTGCCCTGGGTGTGTCTCAGGGTGTATGTGGGTGTGGCTCAGGTGTGCCCAGGTGAGCCCTGGGTGTGGCTCAGGTGGGTGTGGGTGTGGCCCAGGTGTGCCCTGGGTGTGTCCACTGTGCCCCCCAGGTGTGCCCAAAGTGGTCTCAGGTGTGCCCAGGTGTGTCCCCAGTGCCCCCAGGGTGTGTCCAGGTGAGCCCAGGTGTGCCCAAGTGTGATCAGGTGTGTGTGGGTGTGGCCCAGGTGTGCTCAGGTGTGCCCTGGGTGTGTCCCCAGTGCCCCCAGGTGTGCTCAGGTGTGTGTGGGTGTGGCCCAGGTGTGGCTCAGCTGTGTCCAAGTGTGGCCCAGGTGTGCTCAGGTGTGTTGGTGTGTGGCTCAGGTGTGCCTGGGTGTGTCAGGGTGTGCCCTGGGTGTGGCTCAGGTGGGTGTGGGTGTGGCCCAAGTGTGGCCCAGGTGTGCCCTGGGTGTGTTCCCAGTGCCCTCAGGTGTGCCCAGGTGTGCCCAAAGTCATCTCAGGTGTGCCCAGGTGAGCCCTGGGTGTGGCTCAGGTGTGTGTGGGTGTGGCCCAGGTGTAGCTCACGTGTGTCCCCAATGCCCCCAGGTGTGCTCAGGTGTGCCCAGGTGTGCTCAGGTGAGCCCTAGGTGTGCCTCAGGTGGGTGTGGGTGTGGCCCAAGTGTGGCCCAGGTGTGCCCAGGTGTGCTGAGGTGGGTGTGGCCCAGGTGTGCCCTGGGTGTTGTCTCAGGTGTGTGTGGGTGTGGCCCAGGTGTAGCTCAGGTGTGCCTTGGGTGTGTCCCCAGTGCCCCCAGGTGTGGCTCAGGTGACCCCAGGTGTGCTCAGGTGTGTGTGGGTGTGGCCCAGGTGTGCTCAGGTGTGTCAGAGTGTGTCCCCAATGCCCCTCAGGTGTGCCCTGGGTGTGTCCCCAGTGCTCTCAGGTGTGGCTCAGGTGTGCCCAGGTGTGTCCCCAATGCCCCTGGGTTTGCCTGGGTGTGGTCTCAGGTGTGCCCTGGGTGTGCTCAGGTGTGTCTCCAGTTCCCCCAGGTGAGCCCAGGTGTGCTCAGGTGACCCCAGGTGTGGCTCAGGGTGTGTGTGGGTGTGGCCCAGGTGCGCTCAGGTGTGTCCCCAGTGCCCCCAGGTGTGGCTCAGGTGTGTCCAAGTGTGGCTCAGGTGTGTCAGGTGTGTCAGGGTGTGGCCCAGGTGTGCTCAGGTGCACCCCGGGTGTGTCCCCAGTGCCCCCACGTGTGACTCAGGTGAGCCCAGGTGTGCTCAGGTGTGCCCTGGGTGTGTCCCCAGTGCCCCCAGGTGTGGCTCGGGTGTGTCCCCAATGCCCCTGGGTGTGCCCTGGGTGTGTGCTCAGGTGTGTCTCCAATTCCCCCAGTGCCCCCAGGTGTGTCCAGGTGAGCCCAGGTGTGGCCCAGGTGTGCTCAGGTGTGGCTCAGGTGTGGGTGGGTGCGGCCCAAGTGTGGCCCAGGTGTGCTCAGGTGTGTTAGGGTGTGTCCACAATGCCCCCCCAGGTGTGGCTCAGGTGTGTCCAGGTGTGTCAGAGTGTGTCCCCAATGCCCTCAGGTGTGCCCTGGGTGTGTCCCCAGTGTGCCCAGGTGTGTGTGGGTGTGTGTGGGTGTGGCCCAGGTGTGCCCAGGTGTGTGTGGGTGTGTGTGGGTGTGGCCCAGGTGTGCCCAGGTGTGCCCACGTGTCCCCAGGTGTGTCCTGGGTGTGGCCCTTGTGGCCCCAGGTGTGCCCAAAAGTGGTCTCAGGTGTGGCTCAGGTGTGTGTGGGTGTGGCCCAGGTGCCCCCAGGTGTATCCCAGGTATATCCCAGGTGTGCCCAGGTGTATCCAGGTGCACCCCAGGTGTACCTAGGTGCCCCTAGGTGTATCCCAGGTGTACTCAGGTGTATCCAGGTGTGTCCCAGCTGCCCCAGGTGTACTCAGGTGCCCCCAGGTGTATCCCAGGTGTATCCCAGGTGCCCCCAGGTGTATCCCAGGTGTATCCCAGGTGTACCCAGGTGTATCCAGGTGTATCCCAGGTGTCTTCAGGTGTACTCAGGTGTATCCGGGTGTATCCCAGGTATATCCAGGTGCCCCCCAGCTGCCCCCAGCTGCCCCCAGGTGTACCCCAGGTGCACCCCAGGTGTATCCAGGTGTACTCAGGTGTACCCCAGGTGTATCCAGGTGTATCCCAGCTGCCCCCAGGTGTATCCCAGGTGTATCCAGGTGCCTCCAGGTGTATCCCAGGTGTACTCAGGTGTATCTCAGGTCTATCCCAGCTGCCCCCAGGTGTACTCAGGTGCCCCCAGGAGTATCCAGGTCTACCCAGGTGTACCCCAGATGTATCCAGGTGTAACTCAGGTGTACCCCAGCTGTCCCCAGGTGTGTCCAGGTGTATCCAGGTGTATCCCAGGTGTACTCAGGTGTATCCAGGTGTACCCAGGTACCCCCAGGTGTATCCCAGCTGCCCCCAGGTGTACCCCAGCTGCCCCCAGGTGCTCCCAGGTGCTCCCAGGTGCTCCCAGGTACCCCCAGGTGTATCCAGCTGCCCCCAGGTGTATCCCAGGTATTCCCAGGTATATCCAGGTGTACTCAGGTGTGTCCAGGTGTACTCAGGTCTATCCCAGGTGCCCCCAGGTGCCCCCAGGTGTATCCAGGTGTGCTCAGGTGCTCCCAGGTGTATCCCAGGTGCCCCCAGCTGCCCCCAGGTGTATCCAGCTGTACCCCAGGTGCCCCCAGGTACCCCCAGGTGTACCCCAGGTGTATCCAGGTGTATCCCAGGCACCCCCAGGTGTACCCCAGCTGTCCCCAGGTGTACCCCAGGTGTATCCAGGTGCACTCAGGTGTATCCCAGGTACCCCCAGGTGTAACCCCTCTCTCCCCTCTCCCCTCCCCCCCCCGCAGTTCCTGTCTCTCTGCGCGCCGCTGACCCGCGAGCACCCCGAGGTGTGCTCAGGTGCCCCCAGGTGTACTCAGGTGTATCCAGGTGTGCCCCAGGTGTATTGCAGCTGTGCTCAGGTACCCCCAGGTGTATCCAGGTGCCCCCAGATCTATGCCAGCTGCCCCCAGGTGTACTCAGGTGCCCTCAGGTGTGCCCAGGTGTATCCAGGTGCCCTCAGGTGTATCCCAGATGTGCTCAGGTGCCCCCAGGTGTATCTCAGGTGTATCCAGGTGCACTCCAGGTGTAGCCAGGTGTACCCCAGGTGAATCCAGGTGTAACTCAGGTGTACCCAGGTGTACCCCAGCTGGCGCCAGGTGTATCCCTCATGTGCTCAGGTGCCCCCAGGTGTGTCCCAGTTGCCCCCAGCTGCCCCCAGGTGTACCCCAGGTTTATCCAGGTATCCCCAGGTATATCCCAGCTGCCCCCAGGTGTGCCCAGGTGTACCCAGGTACCCCCAGGTGTATCCAGGTGCCCCCAGGTGTCTCCCAGGTGTGCTCAGGTGCTCCCAGGTGTACCCCAGCTGCCCCCAGGTATATCCCAGGTGTATCCAGGTGCCCCCAGCTGCCCCAGGTGTACCTCAGGTGTATCCAGGTGTGTCCCAGCTGCCCCAGGTGTACCTCAGGTGTATCCAGGTGTGTCCCAGCTGCCCCCAGGTGTACCTCAGGTGTATCCAGGTGTGTCCCAGCTGCCCCCAGGTGTACTCAGGTGTATCCAGGTGTACTCAGGTATATCTCAGGTCTATCCCAGGTGCCCCCAGGTGTATCCAGGTGTATCCCAGGCACCCCCAAGTCTATCCAGCTGCCCCCAGGTGTACCCCAGGTGTATCCAGGTGCCCCCAGGTGTACTCAGGTGTATCCAGGTGTGTCCCAGCTGCCCCCAGGTCTATTCCAGGTGTATCCAGGTGCCCCAAGGTGTACCCCAGCTGCCCCCAGGTGTATCCAGGTGTGCTCAGGTGTATCTCAGGTCTATCCCAGCTGTCCCCAGGTGTACCCCAGGTGTATCCAGGTCTATCCCAGCTGCCCCCAGGTGCCCCCAGGTGTATCCCAGGTATATCCAGCTGCCCCCAGGTGTATCCAGGTGTGCTCAGGTGCCCCCAGGTGTATCCCAGCTGCCCCCAGGTGTACTCAGGTGTACTCAGGTGCCCCCAGGTGCCTCCAGGTGTATTCAGGTGTACTCAGGTATATCCAGGTGCCCCCAGGTACACCCCAGGTGTATCCCAGCTGCCCCCAGGTCTATTCCAGGTGTATCCAGGTGTACCCCAGGTGCACCCAGATACCCCCAGGTGTATCCAGGTGTATCCCAGGCACCCCCAAGTCTATCCAGCTGCCCCCAGGTGTATCCAGGTGCTGCCAGGTGTACCCCAGCTGCCCCCAGGTGTACTCAGGTGTATCCAGGTGTATCCAGGTGTGTCCCAGTTGCACCCAGGTGTATCCAGGTGTATCCCAGCTGCCCCCCAGGTGCTCCCAGGTGCTCCCAGGTGTACCCCAGCTGCCCCCAGGTGTACCCCAGGTGTATCCAGGTATCCCTAGGTGTACTCCAGGTGTATCCAGGTACCCCCAGGTGTACTCCAGGTGTATCCCAGCTGCCCCCAGGTGTATCCAGGTACCCCCAGGTGTATCCAGGTGCCCCCAGCTGCCCCCAGGTGTACTCAGGTGTATCCCAAGTCTATCCAGGTGTACCCCAGGTGTACCCCAGATGTATCCCAGCTGCCCCCAGGTATATCCAGGTGTACTCAGGTGTACCCCAGCTGCCCCCTGGTGTACCCCAGGTGTATCCAGGTGCCCCCAGGTGTACCCCAGGTGCCCCCAGGTGTACCCCAGCTGTCCCCAGGTGTACCCCAGGTGTACCCCAGGTGTATCCAGGTGTACTCAGGTGTACCCCAGCTGCCCCCAGGTGTACCCCAGGTGTATCCAGGTGTACTCAGGTGTATCCCAGGTACCCCCAGGTGTATCTAGGTACCCCCAGGTGTACTCCAGGTGTATCCCAGGTGTACCCCAGGTGTATCCAGGTACCCCCAGGTGTAACCCTCTCTCCCCTCCCCCCCCCGCAGTTCCTGTCTCTCTGCGCGCCGCTGACCCGCGAGCACCCCGAGGTGTGCTCAGGTGCCCCCAGGTGTACCCCAGGTGTATCCAGGTGTACTCAGGTGTATCCCAGCTGGCCCCAGGTGTATCCAGGTGTATCCAGATGCCCCCAGGTGTACCCCAGGTGTATCCAGGTGTACTCAGGTGTATCTCAGGTCTATCCCAGCTGCCCCCAGGTGTATCTCAGGTGTGTCCCAGCTGCCCCCAGCTGCCCCCAGGTGTATCCCAGGTGTATCCAGGTATTCCCAGGTATATCCCAGGTGTACTCAGGTGCCCCCAGGTGTACTCAGGTGTATCTTAGGTTGATCCCAGCTGCCCCCAGGTGTACTCAGGTGCCCCCAGGTGTATCTCTGATGTGCTCAGGTGCCCCCAGCTGCCCCCAGGTGTACCCCAGGTGTATCCCAGCTGCCCCCAGGTGTACCCCAGCTGCCCCCCAGCTGCCCCCAGGTGTACCCCAGGTGTATCCAGGTACCCCCAGGTGTACCCCAGGTGCTCCCAGGTGTACCCCAGGTGTATCCAGGTGCACTCAGGTGTACTCAGGTGTACCCCAGGTACCCCCAGGTGTATCCAGGTACCCCCAGGTGTATCCAGCTGCCCCCAGGTGTATCCCAGGTATTCCCAGGTCTATCCCAGCTGCCCCCAGGTGTACCCCAGGTGTATCCCAGGTATATCCAGGTGTACTCAGGTGTGTCCAGGTGTACTCAGGTCTATCCCAGGTGCCCCCAGGTGTATCCAGGTGTGCTCAGGTGCTCCCAGGTGTATCCCAGGTGCCCCCAGCTGCCCCCAGGTGTACTCAGGTGCCCCCAGGTGTATCCCAGCTGCCCCCAGGTGTATCTCAGGTACCCCCAGGTGTACTCAGGTGTACCCAGGTGTACCCCAGGTGTATCCCAAGTCTATCCAGGTGCTGCCAGGTGTATCCCAGCTGCCCCCAGGTATATCCAGGTGTACTCAGGTGTATCCCAGCTGCCCCCAGGTATATCCAGGTGTACTCAGGTGTATCCCAGCTGCCCCCAGGTGTACCCCAGGTGTATCCCAGCTGCCCCCAGGTGTATCCAGGTACCCCCAGGTGTATCCAGGTGCCCCCAGGTGTATCCCAGGTGTATCCCAGGTATATCCAGGTGTACTCAGGTGTATTCAGGTGCACTCAGGTGTATCCCAGGTACCCTCAGGTGTATCTAGGTACCCCCAGGTGTACTCCAGGTGTATCCAAGCTGCCCCCAGGTGCACTCAGGTGTACCCCAGGTGTATCCAGGTGTATCCCAGGTGTACCCCAGGTACCCCCAGGTGTAACCCCTCTCTCCCTTCCCCTCCCCCCCCCGCAGTTCCTGTCTCTCTGCGCGCCGCTGACCCGCGAGCACCCCGAGGTGCTGCCCTTCCTCCGCCAACGTCACCTGCGGGCCCGGCCCGACTTCCGCGCCTCGGCCGAGTTCCGCAACATCCTGGGCCGGCTGCTAAAGCGCCTGCGCGGCGGAGGGGGCGGGGCTAACAGCGGCGGCGGCGGCGGCGGCGACAGCGCCCCCCGGCGGCCGGGAGGACCGCGGAAGGTGTACGTGTACATCAACGAGCTGTGCACGCAGCTGAAGGCGCGCGCGCTGCGCAGGCGCCTCCCCCTGCAGCGCGCGGCTCCCAGTTCGGACCAGTGCGCTCCCAGTTCGGACCAGTACGCGCCGGGAGCCTCCCAGTATCCCCAGGGATCATCCCAGTATCCCCAGGGAGGTTCCCAGTATGATAAAGGAGGGAACCAGTACGGTCGAGGAGGAAACCAGTATGGAAGGCGGGAGGAGAGGAGGAGAGGGGAGAGGTCCCAGTGCTCGCCCAGTTTGGACCAGTATGGGGGGCAGGGGGCGTCCCAGTATGGGCAGGGGTCAGACCAGTATGGGCAGGGGGCGTCCCAGTATGGGCAGGGGGCGTCCCAGTATGGGGGGCAGGGGGGGTCCCAGTATGAGAAGGGGGCGTCCCAGTATGGGCAGGGGTCATCCCAGTATGGCCAAGGGTCATCCCAGTATGGGCAGGGGTCATCGCAGGGGTCATCCCAGTATGGCCAAGGGTCATCCCAGTGTCCTGAGGGGTCGTCCCAGTATGAGCAGGGGTCGTCCCAGTATGAGGAGGGGTCATCCCAGTGTCCTACTGGGTCGTCCCAGTATGGCCAAGGGTCATCCCAGGGGTCATCCCAGTATCCTGAGGGGTCATCCCAGTATGGCCCTCAGGGGTCATCCCAGTATGGCCCTCAGGGGTCATCCCAGTATGAGCAGGGGTCATCCCAGTATGGTCAAAGGTCATCCCAGTATGGCCAGGGGTCATCCCAGTGTCCTACCAGTTCTTCCCAGTATCCCAAGGCCTCATCCCAGTATCCCCGTGACCCCTCCCAGTATCCCCGTGACCCCTCCCAGTATCCCCGTGACCCCTCCCAGTATCCCAGTGACCCCTCCCAGTATCCCAGTGACCCCTCCCAGTATCCCCAGTTTGGGGAGCCCCCACCCCCGGCCCCGGGCTCCGCCCCGCCCAGCCCCGCCCGCGGCTCCCGGCGGCAAATCCGGCACCTGGAGCACCTGCTGCGCGTCTACGCCGCCGAGATCCGCCGCCTGCAGGTGAGAGAGCGCTAATTAACACGGGGTTAATTAGGGTAAGGGGTTAATTAATTAGGGTAAGGGGTTAATTGGGATCCGGGTTGGTTATGAGGGGGTTAATTGGGATCCGGCACCTGGAGCGCCTGCTGCGCGTCTGCAGCACCTGCAGGTGGGACAGGGTTAATTAACCCCGGGTTAATTGGGATCCGGGGTTAATTAGGCCGGGGTTAATTAGGGCCGGGGGTTAATTAGGCCGGGATTAATTAGGATCCGGGGTCTTTGGGGTTAGTTATGCTGGGGTTAATTGGGATCCGGCACCTGGAGCGCCTGCACCTGGAGCCGGCTGAAGGTGGGACAGGGTTAATTAACCCGGGGTTAATTAAAATCTGGGGTTAATTAGGCTGGGGTTAATTGGGATCTGGGATCTTTGGGGTTAATTAGGCTGGGGTTAATTAAAATCCGGGGTTAATTAGCCCGGGGTTCATTAAAATCCGGGTTGGTTAGGGCGGGGGGTGATTGGGAT
Source organism: Phylloscopus collybita (assembly GCA_027886175.1). NCBI lineage: Eukaryota > Metazoa > Chordata > Aves > Passeriformes > Phylloscopidae > Phylloscopus > Phylloscopus collybita. The sequence goes on from JAJNNQ010000246.1 coordinate 20,618, forward strand.
CCGGCACCTGGAGCCGTCTGTAGGTGGGACAGGGGGTTAATTAACCCGGGGTTAATTAGGGTCTGGGGTTAATTAGGCCAGGGTTAATTAAAATCCGGGGTTAATTAGGCCGGGGTTAATTAAAATCTGGGGGTTTTGGGGTTAGTTATGCCGGGTTAATTGGGATCCGGCACCTGGAGCGCCTGCACCTGGAGCTGGCTGCAGGTGAGACAGGGGGTTAATTAACCCAGGGTTAAATAAAATCTGGGGTTAATTAGGCTGGGGTTAATTGGGATCTGGGATCTTTGGGGTTAATTAGGCTGGGGTTAATTAAAATCCGGGGTTAATTAGGTTGGAGTTCATTAAAATCCAGGTTAGTTATGAGGGGGGTGATTGGGATCTGACACCTGGAGCCACCTGCAGGTGAGACAGGGGGTTAATTAACCCGGGGTTAATTAAAATCTGGGGTTAATTAGGCCAGGGTTAATTAGGATCCGGAGTCAATTAGGCCGGGGTTAATTAAAATCTGGGGTCTTTGGGGTTAATTAGGCTGGGGTTAATTGGGATCCGGCACCTGGAGCCACCTGCAGGTGGGACAGGGTTAATTAACCCGGGGTTAATTAAAATCTGGGGTTAATTAGGCTGGGGTTAATTGGGATCTGGGGTCTTTGGGGTTAATTAGGCTGGGGTTAATTAAAATCCGGGGTTAATTAGGCCGGGGTTAATTAAAATCCGGGGTTAATTAGGTTGGGGTTCATTAAAATCCGGGTTGGTTAGGGTGGGGGGTGATTGGGATCCGGCACCTGGAGCCGTCTGTAGGTGAGACATGTTTAATTAAGCCGAGGTTAATTAGGATCTGGGGTCTTTGGGGTTAATTAGATTGGGGTTAATTAGGGTCGGGGGTTAATTAGGTCGGGGTTAATTGAAATCTGGGGTCGTCAGGGTTAGTTATGCCGGGGTTAATTGGGGTCCAGCGCCTGGAGCGCCTGCTGTGCGTCTACGGCGCCTGCAGGTGGGACAGGGTTAATTAACTCGGGGTTAATTAGGGTCCAGGGTTAATGAGGCCGGGGTTAATTAAAATCTGGGGTCCTCGGGGTTAATTAGGCCGGGGTTAATTAGGATCCGGGGTTCTGAGGGTTGGTTATGAGGGGGTTAATTGGGATCCGGCACCTGGAGCGCCTGCACCTGGAGCCACCTGCAGGTGAGACACGGGGTTAATTAAGCCAGGGTTAATTAGGATCTGGGGTCTTTGGGGTTAATTAGATTGGGGTTAATTAGGATCTGGGGTTAATTAGGCCAGGGTTAATTAAAATCTGGGGTCTTTGGGGTTAATTAGGCCAGGATTAATTAGGATCCGGGGTCTTTGGGGTTAATTAGGCCGGGGTTAATTGGGATCCGGCGTCTGGAGCGCCTGCGCTGAGATCCACCGGCTGCAGGTGAGACATGGCTAATTAACACGGGGTTAATTAGGGTAAGGGGTTAATTAGGCTGGGGTTAATTGAGATCTGGGGTCTTTGGGGTTAATTAGGCCAGGGTTAATTGAAATCCGGGGGTTTGGGGGTTAATTAGGCCGGGGGTTAATTGGGGTCCGGCGCCTGGAGCGCCTGCGCTGAGATCTGCCGGCTGCAGGTGGGACAGGGGGTTAATTAAGCCGAGGTTAATTAGGATCTGGGCTCTTTGGGGTTAATTAGATTGGGGTTAATTAGGGTCCGGGGTTAATTAGGCCGGGGTTAATTGAAATCTGGGGTCTCTGGGGTTAATTAGGCCAGGGTTAATTGGGGTCCGGGCGCCTGCAGGTGAGACACGGGATCCTCAGAGTTCAGGGGTTAATTAACCTGGGGTTAATTGGGACCCGGGGTCGTCGGGGTTAATTAGGCCGTGGTTAATTGGGGCCCGGGTTTAATTGGGATCCGGGGTTAATTAGGCTGGGGTTAATTGGGATCCAGGGTCTTTGGGGTTAATTAGGTTGGGGTTAATTAAAATCCGGGGTCTTTGGGGTTAATTAGGTTGGGGTTAATTAGGATCCGGGGTTAATTAACGCAGGGTTAATTGGGATCCGGGGTTAATTAACCCGGGGTTAATTGGGATCCGGGCGCCTGCCAGGAGCGCGAGCTGGAGCTGGCGGAGCTGGACACCGTTATTGATTATTGATTATTGATTATTGAATATTGATTATTGAATATTGATTATTGATTACCAATTATCGGTTATTGATTACTGGTTATTGATTACTGATTACCAGTTACTGATTGCTGATTACCAGTTAGTGATCAGTGATTATTGATTATTGATTACTGGTTATTGGTTATTGATTATCGATTACTGATTACCAGTTACTGATTGCTGATTACCGGTTATTGATTATTGATTACTGATTATCGATCCCAGGAGCGCGAGCTGGACCTGGCCGAGCTGGACACCGTTATTGATTACCGATTACCGATTATTGATTACCGATTACCGATTACTGATTATTGATTATTGACTATCGATTCCCTCCCCCAGGAGCGCGAGCTGGACCTGGCCGAGCTGGACACCGTTATTGATTACCGATTACTGACTATTGATTACCGATTACTGATTACCAATTACTGACTATTGATTACCGATTATTGATTACTGATGATTATTGATTACCGATTGCTGACTATTGATTACTGATTACTGACTATTGATTACAGATCACTGATTATCGATCCCAGGAGCGCGAGCTGGAGCTGGCCGAGCTGGACACCGTTATTGATTACCAATTATTGATTACTGACTATTGATTATCGATTACTGGCTATTGATTACTGATTACCGATTATTGATTACCAATTATCGATTATCGATCCAGGAGCGCGAGCTGGACCTGGCCGAGCTGGACACCGTCATTGATTACTGATTTCTGATTATTGATTATTGATTATCGATTATTGACTATCGCTTATCGATCCCAGGAGCGCGAGCTGGACCTGGCCGAGCTGGACACCGTTATCGATTACCGATTACCAATTACCGATTATTGATTATTGACTATCGATTATCGATCCCAGGAGCGCGAGCTGGACCTGGCCGAGCCGGACACCGTTATTGATTATCGATTAGCGATTAGCGATTACTGATTACCAATTATTGATTATTGACTATCGATTATTGATCACAGGAGTGCGAGCTGGACCTGGCCGAGCCGGACACCGTTACTGATTATCGATTATCGATTATTGATTAGCGATTACTGATTACCAATTATTGATTACTGACTATCGATTATCGATCCCAGGAGCGCGAGCTGGACCTGGCCGAGCTGGACAGCGCCGACTCGCCGTACCTGCAGGAGAACCGGCTGAAACGCCGGATGATGCGGATCTTCCGCCGGCTGTGCCAGCTGAAGCGCTGCAGCGTGCTGACCGGGCGGGTGCTGGAGCAGCGGATCCGCTTCCGCGGCACGCGCTACCCCGAGGTCAACCGCGGCATCGAGCGCTTCATCAACCGCCCCGACGCGTTTCCGGATTATTCCGACATCCTGAGGGAGATCCGGGCGGCCAGCGCGCGGCACGGGCTGGGGTTGGGGAGGAGGCAGATGGAGAACATGGCGCAGGAGGCCTTCAGGGAGGTGGGGAACCGGCTGCAGGAGAGGAGGCACCTGGATTTGGTGTATAATTTCGGGAGTCATTTGACGGATGAGTATCGGCCCGGTGAGTAAAGGGTTAAGTGGAGAAAAAAAAATTGAAAAAAAAATGGGAAAAAATGGGGGAAAATGAGAAAAAACGGGGAAGAAATGGGGAAAAAATGGAAAAAAATGGGGGGGAAATGAGAAAAAAATGGGAGAAAACGGGAGAAAAATGAGAAAAATGGGAAAAAATGGGGGAAATGGGAGAAAATGAGAAAAAATGAGGAAAAATGGGAGAAAAATGGAGAAAAAATGGGGAAAATGAGAAAAAATGAGAAAAAATGAGGAAAAATGGGAGAAAATGGGAGAAAAAATGAGGAAAAATGGGAAATGGGAGAAAAATGGGGAAAATGGGAAAAAATGGGAGAAAAACAGGAGAAAATGGGGAAAAATGGGAGAAAAATGAGAAAAAATGGGGAAAAATGGGAGAAAAATGAGAAAAAATGGGAGAAAAATGGGAGAAAAATGGGTGAAAATGAGAAAAAATGGGAGAAAATGGGAAAAATGAGAAAAAATGGGAAAAAATGAAAAAAAACCAGGAAAAATGGGAGAAAATGGGAGAAAAACGGGAAAAAATGGGAGAAAATGGGAAAAATGGGAGAAAATGCAAGAAAAATGAGAAAAAAATGGGAGAAAAAATGGGAAAAATGAGGAAAAAATGGGGAAAAATGGGAGAAAATGGGGAAAAATGAGAGAAAAAATGGGAAAAACCCAGGAGAAAATTGGGCCAGGTGGGAGCTGGGCCCAGCACGGGCTGGGATTGGGCAGGAGGCCGATGGAGAACCCGGCCCAGGAGGGGCTCAGGGCGGTGGGGAAGCGGCTGCAGGAGAGGAGGCACCTGGGGTTGGTGTGGGATTTCGGGAGGCATTTGACGGATGAGTATCGGCCTGGGGAGTGGCAGGAAGGGGTTAAAAATGGAAAAAAAATGGGGGAGAAATGGGGAAAAATGGGGAAAAAATGGGGAAAATGGGGAGGAAAATGGCGAAGAAATGGGGAAAAAATGAGAAAAAATGGGGGAAAAATGAGAAAAAATGGGGGAAAAATGGGAGGAAAATGGGGAAAAAATGGGGAAAAATGGGAGAAAATGGGGAAAGATGGGAGAGAAATGGAAAAAATGAGAAAAAATGGAAAAAAATGAGAAAAATGGAAAAAATGGGGAAAAATGGGAAAAAATTAGAAAAAATGAGAGAAAAACGGAGAAAAATGAGAAAAATGAGAGAAAAACAGGAAAAAATGGGGAAAAATGGGAGAAAAATGGGAAAAAATGGGGAAAAATGGGAAAAAACTGGAAAAATGAGAAAGAATTGGGAAAAATGGGAGAAAAATGAGAAAAAATGGGAGAAAAATGGGAGAAAAGGGGTGAAAAACAGAAAAAATGAGAAAAAATGGGGAAAAATGGGAGAGAAATGAGAAAAAATGGGAAAAAATGGAAAAAACCAGGAAAAATGGGAGAAAATGGGAGGAAAACGGGAAAAAATGGGAGAAAACGGGAAAAAATGGGAAAAAATGGGGAAAAATGAGAGAAAAAACGGAAAAAATGGGCAAAACCCAGGAGCAGCTGGGCCAGGTGGGAGCTGGGCCCGGCACGGGTTGGGGTTGGGGAGGAGGCCGATGGAGAACCCGGCCAGGAGGGGCTCAGGGCGGTGGGGAAGCGGCTGCAGGAGAGGAGGCACCTGGATTTGGTGTGGGATTTCGGGAGGCATTTGACGGATGAGTATCGGCCTGGGGAGTGAGGGGTTAAAAATGAGAAAAAACGGGAAAAAATGGAAAAAAATGGGGAAAAAATGGAAAAAAATAGCGAAAAAATGGGAGAAAAATGAGAAAAAATGGGTGAAAAATGGGAAAAAATGGGGGAAAAATGGGAGGAAAATGGGGAAAAATGGGAGAAAATGGGAGAAAAACGAAAAAAAAATTGAGAAAATGGGAGAAAATGGGGAAAAAGGAGAAAAAATGGGGAAAAATGGGAGAAAAATAAGAAAAAATGGGGAAGAATAAGAAAAAATGGGAAAAAATGGGAGAAAACGGGAAAAAATGGAAAAAACAGGAAAATGGGAGAAAATGGGAGAAAATGAGAGAAAATGCGAGAAAAATGAGAAAAAATGGGAGAAAAATGGGTGAAAAATGAGAAAAAATGAGAAAAATGGAGAAAATGGAAAATATGAGCAAGAGGAAAATGGGAGAAAACGGGTGAAAAACAGAAAAAATGAGAAAAAATGGGGAAAAATGGGAGAGAAATGAGAAAAAATGGGAAAAAAATGGAAAAAACCAGGAAAAATGGGAGAAAATGGGAGAAAACGGGGAAAAAATGGGAGAAAAATGGGAGAAAATGGGGAAAAATGAAAAAAATGAGGAAAAAATGGGGAAAAATGAGAGAAAAAAGGGAAAAAATGGGCAAAACCCAGGAGAAAATTGGGCCAGGTGGGAGCTGGGACCGGGCTGGGGTTGGGGTTGGGGAGGAGGCCGATGGAGAACCCGGCCCAGGAGGGGCTCAGGGCGGTGGGGAAGCGGCTGCAGGAGAGGAGGCACCTGGGGTTGGTGTGGGATTTCGGGAGGCATTTGACGGATGAGTATCGGCCTGGGGAGTGAAGGGTTAAGTGGAGAAAAAAAATGGAAAAAAATAGGAAAAAAAGGGGAAAAAATGAGAAAAAATGGGGGAGAAATGGGGAAAAAATGGGAAAAAAATGGGGGAGAAATGGGGAAAAAATATGAAAAAATGGGGACGGAAAATGAGAAAAAAATGGGGAAAATGGGGAGGAAGATGGCGAAAAAAATGGGGAAAAAATGGAGAAAAATGAGAAAAAATGGGGGAAAAATGGGAGAGAAATGGGGAAAATGGGAGAGAAATGGGGAAAAATGAGAAAAAATGGGTGAAAATGAAGAAAAATGGGGAAAATGGGAGGAAAAAAGGGAAAAATGAGGGAAAAATGGGAAATAGGAGAAAATGGGAAAAATGGGAAAAAATGGAAGAAAATGGGAGAAAATGGGTTAAAACAGGAAAAATGGGAGAAAATGGGAGAAAAATGGGAAAAAATGAGAAAAAATGGGGAAAAATGGGAGAAAATGAGAGAAAATGCGAGAAAAATGAGAAAAAAGGGAGAAAAATGGGTGAAAAATGAGAAAAAATGAGAAAAATGGGAAAAAATGGGAGAAAAATGGGGGAAAATGAGAAAAAAATGGGAGAAAATGGGGGGAAATGAGAAAAATGGGAGAAATGGAAGAAAATTGGAAAAATGAGGAAAAAATGGGAGGAAAAATGAGAAAAAATGGGGAAAAATGGGAGAAAAATGGGAGAAAATGGGAGAAAATGAGAAAAAATGGGGAAAATGGGAGAAAAACAGAAAAATGGGAGAAAAATGGGAAAAAATGGGAGAAAAATAGGAAAAAATGGGGAAAAATGAGAAAAAATGAGTAAAAAATGGGGGGAAGTGGAAAAAATGGGGAAAAATGGGAGAAAATGGGAGAAAAATAGGAAGAAATGGGAAAAATGGGAGAAAAATGACAAAAATGGGAGAAAAATGGGAAAAAATGGGAGAAAAATGGAGAAAAATGAGGAAAAAATGTGGAAAATGGGAAAAAACGGGGAAAAATGAGAAAAAATGGGGGGAAAAGGGGAGCAGCTGGGCACGGGCTGGGGTTGGGGAGGAGGCCGATGGAGAACCCGGCGCAGGAGGGGCTCAGGGAGGTGGGGAAGCGGCTGCAGGAGAGGAGGCACCTGGATTGGTGTATAATTTCGGGAGGCATTTGACGGATGAGTATCGGCCTGGGGAGTAAAGGGTTAAGTGGAGAAAAAAAAATTGGAAAAAAAATGGGAAAAAAAGGGTTAAAAATGGGGGAAAAATGAGAAAAAACGGGGGAGAAATGGGGAAAAAATGGAAAAAAATGGCGGAAAAATGAGAAAAAATGGGGGAAAAATGGGGAGAAAAATGGGAGAAAATTGGAAAAATGAGAAAAAATGGGAAGAAAATGGGTAAAAATGAGAAAAAATGGGAGAAAATGGGGGAAAATGAGAAAAATGGGAGAAAACGGGAGAAAAATGGAGAAAATGGGAGAAAAATGGGGAAAAATGGGGAAAATGGAAGAAAAACAGGAGAAGATGGGAGAAAATGGGTGAAAAATGAGAAAAAATGGGAAAAAATGGGGAAAAAATGGGAGAAAAATGAGGAAAAATGGGAGAAAATGGGAAAAATGAGAAAAAATGGGAAAAAATGAAAAAAAAACAGGAAAAATGGGAGAAAATGGGAGAAAACGGGAAAAAATGGGAGAAAAATGGGAGAAAATGGGAAAAAAACAGGAAAAATGAGGAAAAAATGGGGAAAAATGAGAGAAAAAAGGGAAAAAATGGGCAAAACCCAGGAGAAAATTGGGCAGGTGGGAGCTGGGCCGGCACGGGTTGGGGTTGGGCAGGAGGCCGATGGAGAACCCGGCCCAGGAGGGGCTCAGGGCGGTGGGGAAGCGGCTGCAGGAGAGGAGGCACCTGGGGTTGGTGTGGGATTTCGGGAGGCATTTGACGGATGAGTATCGGCCCGGTGAGTGAGGGGTTAACAAATGGGGAAAAGTGGAAAAAAAATGGGGAAAAATGAGAAAAACGGGGAAAAAATGGAAAAAAATTGGAAAAAAAATGGTGAAAAAATGAGAAAAAATGGGGGAGAAATGAGGAAAAAATGGAAAAAATGGGGGGAAAATGAGAGAAAATGGAGAAAAATGAGAAAAAAATGGGAGAAAATGGGAGAAAAATGAGAAAAAAGGGAGAAAATGGGGGAAAATGAGAAAAATGGGAGAAAAATGGGAAAAAATGGGGAAAATGGGAGAAAAACAGGAAAAATGGGAGAAAATGGGAGAAAAATGGGAAAAAATGGGAAAACATGGGGAAAAATGAGAAAAAATGAGTAAAAAATGGGGGGAAGTGGAAAAAATGGGGAAAAATGGGAGAAAATGGGAGAAAAATAGGAAGAAATGGGAAAAATGGAAGAAAAATGACAAAAATGGGAGAAAAATGGGAAAAAATGGGAGAAAAATGGAGAAAAATGAGGAAAAAATGTGGAAAATGGGAAAAAACGGGGGAAAATGAGAAAAAATGGGGGGAAAAGGGGAGCAGCTGGGCGCGGCACGGGCTGGGATTGGGGAGGAGGCAGATGGAGAACCGGCCCAGGAGGGGCTCAGGGAGGTGGGAAGCGGCTGCAGGAGAGGAGGCACCTGGGGTTGGTGTGGGATTTCGGAGGCATTTGACGGATGAGTATCGGCCCGGTGAGTAAAGGGTTAAGTGGAGAAAAAAAAATTGAAAAAAAAATGGGAAAAAATGGGGGAAAAATGAGAAAAAACGGGGGAGAAATGGGGAAAAAAATGGAAAAAAATGGCGGAAAAAATGAGAAAAAATGGGGGAAAAATGGGAGAAAAATGGGAGAAAATTGGAAAAATGAGAAAAAATGGGAAGAAATGGGTAAAAATGAGAAAAAATGGGAGAAAATGGGGGAAAATGAGAAAAATGGGAGAAAACGGGAGAAAAATGGAGAAAATGGGAGAAAAATGGGGAAAAATGGGGAAAATGGAAGAAAAACAGGAGAAGATGGGAGAAAATGGGTGAAAAATGAGAAAAAATGGGAAAAAATGGGGAAAAATGGGAGAAAAATGAGGAAAAATGGGAGAAAATGGGAAAAATGAGAAAAAATGGGAAAAAAATGAAAAAAAAACAGGAAAAATGGGAGAAAATGGGAGAAAACGGGAAAAAATGGGAGAAAAATGGGAGAAAATGGGAAAAAAACCAGGAAAAATGGGAGAGAAATGAGAAAAAATGGGAAAAAAAATGGAAAAAAACCAGGAAAATGGGAGAAAAATGGGAGAAAATGGGGGAAAAATGAAAAAAATGAGGAAAAAATGGGGAAAATGGAGAAAATGGGAGAAAAATAAGAAAAAATGGGAGAGAAATGGGGAAAAATGAGAAAAAATGGAAAATGGGAGAAAATGGGAAAAAAATGGGAAAAATTGGGGGAAAATGGGGAAAAATGGGAAAAAACCAGGAAAAATGAGAAAAAATGGGAGAAAACCAGTAGCAAATGGGGAAAAATGGGAGAAAATGGGAAAAAATGGGAGAAAAATGAGAAAAAATGAGGGGAAAATGGAAAAAACCAGGAAAAATGGGAGAAAAATTGGAGAAAATGGGAAAAAATGGGCGGAAATGGAGAAAAATGAGAAAAAATGGGAAAAACGGGAGAAAAATGAGAAAAATTGGGGGAAAATGGGGAAAAAGGGGAAAAAACCAGGAAAAATTAGAAAAAATGGGGAAAAATGGGAGAAAATGGGAAAAAATGAGGGAAAATGGGAGAAAAACGGGAAAAAAAAGAGAAAAAACGAGGGAAAAATGGGTGAAAAACGGGAAAAAGGAGGAAACGTGGAAAAAACGGGGCAGGAAAAGTGGGGAAAAAAAAGCGGGAATTTCGGGTTCTGGAATTTCGGGTTCTGGAATTTCGGATTCCGGGTTTTTCCCCCCCCACCCCAGGCACGGACCCGGCGCTGTCGGACCCCGAGCTGGCGCAGCGGCTGCGGCGGAACCGGCGCCTGGCCCTGGCCCGGCTGGACGACGTCATCGCCCGCTTCGCCCGGCGCCAGGAGGACCGGGAACCGGAAACCGGAACCGGAACCGGAACCGGAACTGGAACGACGGGGCGGAGACAGCGGCGGGGCCGGGGGAGCAAGGTGGGGAGTGGGAACCGGAACCGGAACTGGAACTGGAACCGGAACCGGGGAATGGGGAATGGGGAATGGGAACCGGAACTGGAGCCGGAACTGGAACTGGGGAATGGGAATGGGAACCGGAACCGGAGCTGGAATGGGAACCGGAACCGGAACAGGAAATGGGAATGGGAAGTGGAATCGGAATCGGAACCGAACCGGAACCGGAACTGGAACACGGAACACTGGAACTGGAACTGGAACTGGAACCGGGAAATGGGAAATGGGAACCGAACTGGAACTGGAACCAGAACTGGAACCGGAACCGGAACTGGGGAATGGGAATGGGAATGGGAAATGGGAACCAGAACCGGAACCGGAACTGGAACCGGGAAATGGGGAATGGGAATGGGGAATGGGAACCAGAACCAGAACTGGAACTGGAACCGGAACTGGAACTGGAAAATGGGAATGGGAATGGGAAATGGGAAATGGGAACCGGAACTGGAACCAGGGAATGGGAATGGAAATGGGAAATGGGGAATGGGAACCGGAACCGGAACCGGGGAATGGGAAATGGGAAATAGGAACTGGAACTGGAACTGGAAAATGGGAATGGGAAGTGGGGAATCGGAACGGAACTGGAACTGGAACTGGAACAGGAAATGGGAACCGGAACCAGAACTGGAACTGGAACCGAGACCGGAAAATGGGAAATGGGGAATGGGGAATGGGGAATGGGGAGTGGAATGGGAACCGGAACTGGAACTGGAACTGGAAAGAGCGGGGCCGGGGGAGCAAGGTGGAAAATGGGAATGGGGATGGGAACCGGAACCGGAACTGGAACCGGAACCGGAAAATGGGAATGGGGAATGGGGAATGGGAACCGGAACCGAACCGAAAATGGGAATGGGAAATGGGAACTGGAACTGGAACTGGAACCAGAACTGGAAAATGGGAATGGGGATGGGAACCGGAACCGGAACGGAAAATGGGAAATGGGAAGTAGGGAATCGGAACCGGAACGGAACTGAACTGGGAATGGGGAATGGGGAATGGGAACTGGAACCGAACCGGAAAATGGGAATGGGAAATGGCAACTGGAACCGGAACCGAAACTGGAACCGGAACCAGAACCAGAAAATGGGAAATGGGAAATGGGGAATGGGAACCGGAACTGGAACTGGGGAATGGGAATGGGAACCGGAACCGGAATTAGAACCGGGGAATGGGAATGGGAACTGGAACCGGAACTGGAACTGGGGAATGGGGAATGGGAACCGGAACCGGAACTGGAATTGGAACCGGAACTGGAACCGGGAAATGGGGAATGGGAAATGGGAACTGGAACCGGAACTGGAACCGGAACCAGAAAATGGGAATGGGAAATGGGAAATGGGGAATGGAACCGGAACCGGAACCGGAACCGGAACCGGGGCCACACTGGGGGAATGGGGAGGAGGAGGAAGAGGAGGAAGGAAAGAGAGGAGGAGGAGGAGGAGGAGGAGGAAGGGTGGGCAAAGGGAGCCCCGCCCCCTCCCCTCCCAAAAATCCCTTCATCCGCAGAGGAAGAAAGAGGAAGAGGAGGAGGAGGAGGAGGAAGAAGATGAGGAGGAAGAGGAGGAAGAGGAAGATGAAGACGAGGAGGAGGAAGAGGAAGAGGAGGAGGAGGAGGAGGAGGAGGGCGAATCCTCGGAGGCCGAAGGGCGGGTGAAGGTCAAGGAGGAGGAGGAGACGGAGGAGGAGGAGGAGGAGGAGGAGGAGGAAGGACGAGAAGCCACGGCGGCGCAGGGTGGGGCTCGGGGGGGGATTTTGGGGGGAAATTTGGGGATTTTGGGGGAAATTTTTGGGATTTTGGGGGGAATTTGGGGATTTGGAGGAATTTTGGGGATTTGGGGGGAATTTGGGGGATTTTGGGGTTTTTGGGGGGATTTTTTGGGATTTTGGGGGATTTCTTGGGATTTTGGGGGGAATTTTGGGGATTTTGGGGATTGGGGGCAAATTTTGTGGGATTTAAGGGGAATTTTTGGGGATTTGGGGGGGAAATTTGGGGATTTTGGGGGGAAATTTTGGGGATTTGGGGGGGAATTTTGGGGATTTGGGGGGATTTTTGGGATTTTAGGGGAATTTATTGGGATTTTTGGGGGGAATTTTGGGGGGATTTGGGGGGGATTTTTGGGATTTTAGGGGAATTTATTGGGATTTTTGGGGGGAATTTTGGGGGGATTTGGGGGGATTTTGGGGGAAATTTTGGGGCTTTTGGGGGGAAATTTGGGAATTCCAGGGGATTTGGGGTGAATTGTGGGGATTTTGGGGGAAATTTTGGGGATTTGGGGGGAATTTGGGGGATTTGGGGGAATTTTGGGGATTCTGGGGGAGTGGGGGGAAATTTTGGGGGAAATTTCGGGAATTTGGGGGAATTTTGGGGGGAAATTTGGGGATTTTGGGGAAAAAATTTGGGAATTTGGGGGAATTTGGGGGGGAATTTGGGAATTCTGGGGGATGGGGGGGTGAATTTGGGGATTTTAGGGGAATTTTTTGGGATTTTGGGGGAAATTTTGGGGATTTGGGGGAAATTTCAGGGAATTTGGGGGAATTTTGAGATTTCTGGGGGAATTTTGGGGGAAATTTTGGGGAAATTTTGGGGGGATTTTGGGGGAAATTCTGGGGAATTTGGGAGAATTTTCGGGATTTTGGGTGAAATTTCGGGGATTTTGGGGGGATTTTTGGGAAGAATTTTGGGGATTTTTGGGGCGACATTTCGGGGATTTTGGGGGGATTTTTGGGGCATTTTAGGGGGGATTTGGGGCAAAATTTGGGGAGAATTTGGGGGGTTTTGGGGGGAAATTTTGGGGGGAATTGGGGGTGGATTTTGGGAGAAATTTTGGGGAAAATTTCTAGGATTTTGGGGGCAAATTTTGGGAGATTTTTGGGCATTTTTGGGGGAAATTTGGGGGATTTTGGGGGGATAATTTTGGGGAATTTGGGGCAGTTTTGGGGGGGGATTTTATTTGGCAATTTTGGGAGGATTTTGGGGGGGAAATTTTGGGGAATTTTGGGGAATTTGGGCAAATTGGGGAGAATTTTGGGGGAATTTTGGAAGATTTTGGGGGATTTTTGGGAAGAATTTTGGGGATTTTTGGGGGGGAATTTTTGGGCATTTTTGGGGGAAAATTGGGGAGAATTTTGGGGATTTTGGGGGCAAATTTTGGGGGAATTTTTGGGGATTTTGGGGCAAATTTTGGGGAGGATTTTGGGGGATTTTTGGGGGAACTTTTGGGGATTTTTGGTGGAAATTTGAGGATTTTGGGGGGGAAATTTTGGGGAAATTTTGGGTATTTTGGGGGGGAATTGGGGGAGAATTTTGGGGGGAAATTTTGGGGAAAATTTGGGGAGAATTTTGGGGCGAAATTTCAGGGATTTTTGGGGCATTTTTGGGGGGATTTGGGGGGAAATTTGGGGAGAATTTCAGGGAATTCTGGGAATTTTGGGGGCAAATTTTGGGGGAATTTTGGGGGGATTTTTGGGGGATTTTTTGGGCATTTTTGGGGGAAATTTTGGGATCTTGGGGCAAATTTTGGGGAGGATTTTGGGGGATTTTGGGGAGAACTTTGGGGAAAATTTGGGGAGAATTTTGGGATTTTTGGGGCGAAATTTCGGGGATTTTTTGTGGAAATTTTGGGGGAAATTTTGGGTATTTTGGGTATTTTGGGGGGGAATTTTGGGGAGGATTTTGGGGGGATTTTTGGGAAGAATTTTGGGGATTTTTGGGGCGAAATTTCAGGGATTTTTGGGGGGGGTTTGGGGGGAAATTTGGGGAGAATTTCAGGGATTTTTTGCGGAAAATTTCGGGCATTTTGGGACAACTTTGGGGGAAATTTTGGGGCGAATTTCGGGAGGATTTGGGGGGGGGGAGGGGCGATTTTCAGGATCCCGAGTGGGGGAGGGGCTCTCTGCCCCTCCCCTCCCCCACCCTCTCTCACCCCTCCCCCTCCCCCCCCTTTTTCCTCCCTCCAGGTGCTGCCCCGCCCCTCCCCCACCCCGCTGAGGAAGAGGGGGAGGGGCCTGAGGAGGGGGAGGGGCCTCAACCGCCCCTCCCCCACCCCCTCCGCCCCTCCCCCACCCCCCAAACCGGAAGTCTTCGTGCTGGAGATCGAAACTTTCCCCCTGGACTCGGGGGAGACCCCTCCCCCCTCCCCCTCCCCCACCCCCTCTCCAGGAGGGGGGAGGGGGCAACAACTCCGAGGCCACGCCCCATGGCCACGCCCCCTTCCCCTCCGCCCCTCCCCCGCTTCCAGCTGAAGCGCCCCTCCCCCCAGGCAGCCCCTCCCCCCCTCCCGGCAGCGCTCAGGGTGGGGAGGGGCGGGGGGCGGGGCATCAGCTCCACCTCGCTCAATGGGGGAGGGGCAGGGGGAGGGGGAGGGGGAGGGGAGGCCACGCCCCCGCCCGGGCCCCTCCCCCCAGCCAGGAAACGGAGCCGGACGGAGCTGCCCGGGGGGGGCAGGTGAGGGGGGGGGGAATTTGGGGGAAATTTTGGGGATTTTGTGTGAAATTTGGAGGATTTTGGGGGAATTTGGGGAAAATTTGGGATTTTGGGGGAAAATTTAGGGATTTTGGGGGAATTTGGGGGAATTTGGGGGAATTTTGGGGAATATTTTGGGGAATTTTGGGAAAATTTAGGGATTTTGGGGGGAAATTTGGGAAAATTTGGGGATTTTGGGGGGAATTTGGGGGAAATTTGGAGATTTTTGGGATTTTTGGGGAAAATTTTGGGGGTTTTCGGGGGATTTGGGGAAGATTTGGGGAATTTTGGGGATTTTGTGTGAAATTTGGGGGAAAAATTTGGGGATTTTTGGGGGGAACTTGAGGGATTTTAGGGGAATTTGGGGGGAAATTTGAGGGAATTTCGGAAATTTGGGGGAATTTCAGGGAAAATTTTTGGGATTTTCGGGGGGATTTGGGGGAAATTTTGGGGAAATATGGAGATTTTGGGGAAAATTTTGGGGATTTTCTGTGAAATTTGGGGGATTTGGGGGGAATTTTGGGAAAATTTGGGGATTTTGGGGGGAATTTGGGGGATTTTTGGGGAAAATTTGGGGAATTTTGGGAAAATTTGGGGATATTTGGGGGAATATTGGGGAAAATTTTTGGCACAATTTTAGAGGAATTTTGGGGAAACGAGGAAAATCGAGGAAAATTTAGGTGAAAATTCGGGGATTTTGGGGCAATTTTGGGTGGAATTTTTGGGGGATTTTGAGGGATTTTGGGGGAATTTGGGGAACTTTGGGGGGAATTTTAGGGGGAGTTTTGGGGCGATTTTGGAGGAAATTTGGGGAAATTTTTGAGGAATTTTGAGGGAATTTTGGGGGGAATTTGGGGAAATTTTGGGGTAAATTTTGGGGTGATTTTGGGGAAAATTTAGGGGAAATTCAGGGATTTTGGGGGAAATTTGGGGGATATTTTGAGGGAATTTGGGGGGAAATTTAGGTGAAAATTCGG
>JAJNNQ010000247.1:0-46950 GCA_027886175.1 Phylloscopus collybita
GGGATTTTTTTGGGATTTTTTTTGGGATTTTTTTGGGATTTTTTTTGGGATTTTTTGGGATTTTTTGGGGATTTTTTGGGATTTTTTGGGGATATTTTTGGGGATATTTTTGGGATTTTTTGGGATTTTTGGGGATTTTTTGGGGATTTTTTTGGATTTTTTGGGGATTTTTTCTGGATTTTTCTGGATTTTTTGGGGGATTTTTTTGGGATTTTTTTGGGGGATTTTTTGGGATTTTTTTGGGATTTTTTTTGGGGATTTTTTTGGGATTTTTTGGATTTTTTTGGATTTTTTTGGGATTTTTTGGGGATATTTTTGGGATTTTTGGGGATTTTTGGGGATTTTTTCAGGATTTTTTGGGATTTTTTTGGGATTTTTTCGGGATTTTTTCGGGATTTTTTGGGGATTTTTTTTTTTTTATTTTTTTGGATTTTTTTTGGATTTTTTTGGGATTTTTTTGGATTCTTTTGGGATTTTTTTGGGGTTTTTTTGGGATTTTTTGGGGATTATTTCGGGATTTTTTGGGGATTTTTTGGGGATTTTTTTGGGATTTTTTTGGGATATTTTTTTGATTTTTTGGGATTTTTTTTGGATTTTTTGGGGATTTTTTGGGATTTTTTCGGGATTTTTTGGGATTTTTTCGGGATTTTTTGGGGATTTTTTCGGGATTTTTTCGGGATTTTTTGGGATTTTTTCGGGATTTTTTTCGGGATTTTTTTGGGATTTTTTCGGGATTTTTTGGGATTTTTTTGGGATTTTTTGGGGATTTTTTGGGATTTTTCGGGATTTTTTTGGGATTTTTTTGGGATTTTTGGGGGATTTTTTTTGGATTTTTTTGGGATTTTTGGGGATTTTTTTGGGGATTTTTTTTGGATATTTTGGGGATTTTTTCGGGATTTTTTGGGATTTTTGGGGATTTTTTTGGGATTTTTGGGATTTTTTTGGGGATTTTTTTTTGGATTTTTTGGGGATTTTTTCGGGATTTTTTGGGATTTTTTTGGGATTTTTTTTGGATTTTTTGGGGATTTTTTTGGGATTTTTTGGGGATTTTTTTGGGGATTTTTTTGGGATTTTTTTGGGATTTTTGGGGATTTTTTTGGGATTTTTTTGGGATTTTTTGGGATTTTTTTGGGATTTTTTTGGATTTTTTTTGGATTTTTTTGGGATTTTTTTGGGATTTTTTCGGATTTTTTGGGATTTTTGGGGATATTTTTGGGATTTTTTTGGGATTTTTTGGGATTTTTTTGGATTTTTTGGGGATTTTTTTGGGGATTTTTTTGGAATTTAATTTTTTGGGGGATTTTTTTGGGATTTTTTGGGATTTTTTGGAATTTTTTGTCGCCAGGTATGACCTGCAGATCCGGTACCTGCCCGAGGATTTCCTGGAGCGCTTCCAGGAGGACAGGACCCACGCTGCTCTACTTCTACCAGCAGGTCCGGGGCGGGGTGGGGGGCACGGGATTCCCAAGGAATTCCCGAAAATTTCCCCAAAAATTCCCACAGAATTCCCCACAAAATTCTCCCCCAAAAAATTCCCAAAAAATTCCTCCAGAATTCCCTCAATTCACCCCGAATTCCCCCAGAATTCCCCCCAGAATTCACCTGAGTTCCTCCAAAATTCCCACAGAATTCCCCAAAATTCCCCAAATTTCCCCCCAAATTCCACAGAAATTCCACAGAAATTCCCCCCCAAAAAAATTTCTCCAAATTTCCCCAAAATTCCCCCAAAATTCCACAGAAATTCCCCCCCAAAAAATTTCTCCAAATTTCCCCCAAAATTCCCCCAAAATTTCCCAGAATTCCTCCAAATTCCAAAGAATTCCCCCAAATTTCCCCCAAATTCCACCCAATCCCCAAATTCCTCCAAAATTCCCCCAAATTTCCCCAGGATTCCCCCCAGAATTCACCTGAGTTCCTCCAAAATTCCCACAGAATTCCCCAAAATTCCCCAAATTTCCCACAGAACCCCCCCCCCAAATTCCACAGAACCAATTTCTCCAAATTTCCCCCAAAATTTCTCAGAATTCCCCAAATTCAAAAAAAATCCCCCAAAATTCCCCCCAAATTCCCCCAATTCCCTCCAATTCCCCCAGAATTCCCCCAGAATTCACCTGAGTTCCTCCAAAATTCCCACAGAATTCCCCCAAATTCCCCAAATTTCCCACACAATCCCCCCAAAATTCCACAGAATTTCCCCCCCCAAAAATTTTTCCAGATTTCCCACAAAATTTCTCAGAATTCCCCCAAATTTCCCCCAAATTTCCCCCAAATTCCCCCCCAATTCCTCCAAAATTCCCCTTAATTCCCCCAGAATTCCCCCAGATTCACCTGAATTCCTCCAAAATTCCCACAGAATTCCCCAAAATTGCCCAAATTTCCCACAGAATCCCCCCAAAATTCCACAGAAATTCCCCCCCCCCAAAATTTGTCCAAATTTCCCCAAAATTCCCCCAAAATTTCTCCAGAATTCTTCCAAATTCCAAAAAATTCCCCCAAATTCCACCCAATTCCCCCCAATTCCTCCAAAATTCCCCCCAATTCCCCCAGAATTCCCCCCAGAATTCACCTGAGTTCCTCCAAAATTCCCACAGAATTCCCCAAAATTGCCCAAATTTCCCACAGAATCCCCCAAAATTCCACAGAAATTCCTCCCCAAATGTCTCCAAATTTCCCCAAAATTCCCCCAAAATTTCCCAGAATTCCTCCAAATTCAAAAAAATTCCCCCAAATTCCCCCAAATTCCCCCCAGTTCCTCCAAAATTCCTCCGAATTCTCCCAGAATTCTCCCCAGAATTCCCCTGAGTTCCTCCAAAATTCCCACAGAACCCCCCCAAAATTCCACAGAAATTCCCCCCCCCAAAATTCTTCAAATTTCCCCCAAAATTTCTCCAGAATTCCTCCAAATTCCAAAAAATTCCCCCAAATTCCACCCAATTCCCCCCAATTCCTCCAAAATTCCCCCAAATTCCTCCAAAATTCCCTCAGAATTCCCCCGAATTCCCCTGAGTTCCTCCAAAATTCCCACAGAACTCCCCAAAATTGCCCAAATTTCCCACAGAATTCCCCAAAATTCCCTAAATTTCCCACAGAACCCCCCCAAAATTCCACAGAAATTCCCCCCCCCAAATTTCTCCAAATTTCCCCAAATTTCCCCCAAAATTTCCCAGAATTCCTCCAAATTCCAAAAAATTCCCCCCAAATTCCACCCAATTCCCCCAATTCCTCCAAAATTCCCCCGAATTCCCCCAGAATTCACCTGAGTTCCTCC
This sequence comes from Phylloscopus collybita, assembly GCA_027886175.1. NCBI lineage: Eukaryota > Metazoa > Chordata > Aves > Passeriformes > Phylloscopidae > Phylloscopus > Phylloscopus collybita. Next base: position 3,269 of record JAJNNQ010000247.1, read on the forward strand.
AAAATTCCCACAGAACCCCCTCAAAATTCCACAGAAATTCCCCCCCCAAATTTTCTCCAAATTTCCCCCAAAATTTCTCCAGAATTCCTCCAAATTCCACCCAATTCCCCCCAAATTCCCCCAATTTCCCCCCAATTCCTCCAAAATTCCCCCAGAATTCCCCCGAATTCACCTGAGTTCCTCCAAAATTCCACAGAATTCCCCAAAATTCCCCAAATTTCCCACAGAACCCCCCCAAAACTCCACAGAAATTCACCCCCCCCAAAATTTCTCCAAATTTCCCCCAAAATTTCTCAGAATTCCCCCAAATTCCAAAAAATTCCCCCAAATTCCTTCAAAATTCCCCCAAATTCCCCCCAGAATTCCCCTGAATTCCTCCAAAATTCCCACAGAGTTCCCCAAAATTCCCCAAATTTCCCCCCAAATTCCACAGAAATTCCACAGAAATTCCCCCCCAAAAAATTTCTCCAAATTTCCCCAAAATTCCCCCAAAATTCCACAGAAATTCCCCCCCAAAAATTTCTCCAAATTTCCCCAAAATTCCCCCAAAATTTCCCAGAATTCCTCCAAATTCCAAAGAATTCCCCCCAAATTTCCCCCAAATTCCACCCAATCCCCCAAATTCCTCCAAAATTCCCCCAAATTTCCCCAGGATTCCCCCCAGAATTCACCTGAGTTCGTCCAAAATTCCCACAGAATTCCCCAAAATTCCCCAAATTTCCCACAGAACCCCCCCCCCCAAATTCCACAGAACCAATTTCTCCAAATTTCCCCCAAAATTTCTCAGAATTCCCCCAAATTCCAAAAAATTCCCTCAAATTCCCCCCCCAAAATTCCCCCAAAATTCCCCCCAAATTCCACCCAATTCCCCCAAATTCCCCCAGAATTCCCCCAGAATTTATCTGAATTCCTCCAAAATTCCCACAGAATTCCCAAAATTGCCCAAAATTCCCACAGAATTCCCCAAAATTCCCCAAATTTCCCACAGAATCCCCCCCAAATTCCACAGAAATTCCCCCCCCAAAATTTCTCCAAATTTCCCCAAAATTCCCCCAAAATTTCCCAGAATTCCTCCAAATTCAAAAAAAATTCCCCCAAATTCCCCCAAATTCCCCCCAAATTCCCCCAAATTCCCCCCAAATTCCCCCCAAATTCCCCCCAATTCCTCCAAAATTCCCCTGAATTCCTCCAGAATTCCCCTGGATTCACCTGAGTTCCTCCAAAATTCCCACAGAATTCCCCCAAATTCCCCAAATTTCCCACAGAATCCCCCCCAAATTCCACAGAAATTCCCCCCCAATTGTCTCCAAATTTCCCCAAAATTCCCCCAAAATTTCCCAGAATTCCCCAAATTCCACCCAATTCCCCCCAATTCCTCCAAAATTCCCTCGAATTCCCCAGAATTCTCCCTGGAATTCCCCTGAATCCCCCCAAAATTCCACAGAAATTCCCCCCACCCAAATTTCTCCAAATTTCCCCCAAAATTTCTCCAGAATTCCTCCAAATTCCAAAAAATTCCCCCCACATTCCACCCAATTCCCCCCAATTCCTCCAAAATTCCCCTTAATTCCCCCAGAATTCCCCCGGATTCACCTGAGTTCCTCCAAAATTCCCACAGAATTCCCCAAAATTCCCCAAATTTCCCACAGAACCCCCCCAATATTCCACAGAAATTCCCCCCCCAAAATTTCTCCAAATTTCCCCCAAAATTTCTCAGAATTCCCCCAAATTCCACACAATTCCCCCCAATTCCTCCAAAATTCCCTCGAATTCCCCCAGAATTCTCCCTGGAATTCCCCTGAATCCCCCAAAATTCCACAGAAATTCCCCCCCCCAAATTTCTCCAAATTTCCCCCAAAATTTCTCCAGAATTCCTCCAAATTCCAAAAAATTCCTCCCAAATTCCCCCCAAATTCCCTCCAATTCCTCCAAAATTCCCCCTAATTCCCCCAGAATTCCCCTGAATTCATCTGAATTCCTCCAAAATTCCCACAGAATTCCCCAAAATTCCCCAAATTTCCCACAGAATCCCCCCAAAATTCCACAGAAATTCACCCCCCCAATTTCTCCAAAATTCCCCCAAAATTTCCCAGAATTCCCCAAATTCAAAAAAAATTCCCCCAAATTCCTCCAAATTCCCCCCAATTCCTCCAAAATTCCCCCGAATTCCCCCAGAATTCTCCCCAGAATTCCCCTGAATTCCTCCAAATTTCCCACAGAATTCCCCAAAATTGCCCAAATTTCCCTCAGAACCCCCCCAAAATTCCACAGAAATTCCCCCAAATTTCTCCAAATTTCCCCCAAAATTTCTCAGAATTCCCCAAATTCCAAAAATTCCCCCAAATTCCTTCAAAATTCCCCCAGAATTCCCCTGAGTTCCTCCAAAATTCCCACAGAACCCCCCCAAAATTCCACAGAAATTCCCCCCCCAAAATTTGTCCAAATTTCCCCAAAATTCCCCCAAAATTTCCAGAATTCCTCCAAATTCAAAAAAAATTTCCCCAAATTCCCCCCAAATTCCCCCCAATTCCTCCAAAATTCCCACAGAACCCCCCCAAAATTCCACAGAAATTCCCCCCCCCAATTTCTCCAAACTTCCCCCAAAATTTCTCCAGAATTCCTCCAAATTCCAAAAAATTCCCCCAAATTCCCCCCAAATTCCCCCCAATTCCTCCAAAATTCCCCCTTAATTCCCCCAGAATTCCCCCGGATTCACCTGAGTTCCTCCAAAATTCCCACAGAATTCCCCAAAATTCCCCAAATTTCCCACAGAATCCCCCCAAAATTTCACAGAAATTCACCCCCCCCAAAATTTCTCCAAATTTCCCACAAAATTTCTCAGAATTCCCCCAAATTCCAAAAAATTCCCCCAAATTTCAGCCAAATTCCCCCAGAATTCCCCCCAGAATTCCCCTGAATTCCTCCAAAATTCCCACAGAATTCCCCAAAATTCCCCAAATTTCCCACAGAATCCCCCCAAAATTCCACAGAAATTCCCCCCCAAATGTCTCCAAATTTCCCCAAAATTCCCCCAAAATTTCCCAGAATTCCTCCAAATTTCAAAAAATTCCCCCCAAATTCCCCCAAATTCCACCCAATTCCCCCCAATTCCTCCAAAATTCCCACAGAATTCCCCAAAATTCTCCAAATTTCCCACAGAACCCCCCCAAAATTCCACAGAAATCCCCCCCAAATTTCTCCAAATTTCCCCCAAAATTCTCAGAATTCCCCCAAATTCCAAAAAATTCCCCCAAATTTCCCCAAAATTTCCCAAAATTCCACCCAAATTCCCCCCAATTCCCCCAAATTCCCCCAGAATTCCCCCAGAATTCCCCTGAGTTCCTCCAAAATTCCCACAGAATTCCCCCAAATCCCCCAAATTTCCCACAGAATCCCCCCAAAATTCCACAGAAATTCCCCCCCAAAATTTCTCCAAATTTCCCCAAAATTCCCCCAAAATTTCCCAGAATTCCTCCAAATTCCAAAAATTCCCCCCAAATCCCCCAGTATTTCCCCAAAAATTTCCCGGAATTCCCCAGAATTCCCCCAAATTTCCTGCAAAATTCCTCCAGAATTCCCCAATTCACCCTGAATTCCCCAAAATTCCCCCCCCAAAATTCCCCCAGAGTTCTCCCCAAATCCCCCAAAACTCCCCCCGAAATTTCACCGAATTTCCCCAAAATTCTCCCAAAATCCCCCCAAAAATCCCCAGAATTCCCCCCAAAATTTCTCAGAATTCCCCCGAATTCCAAAAATTTCCCCCAAATTTCTCCCAAATTCCCCCAAAATTCCCCCAAATTCCACCCAATTCCCCCAAATTCCTCCAAAATTTCCCCTAATTCCCCAAAATTCCCCAAATTTCCCCAGGATCCCCCAAAATTCCACAAAATTCCCACCAAAATCCCCCCCAAAATTCCCTCAAAATCCCCCAGAATTCCCCCAAAATTCCCCCAAATTCCCTCCAGAATTCCCCGCAAATTTCCCCAAAATTCCCCCAAAATTCCCCAAAATCCCACCCAAAATTCCACGAAATTCCCGCCATGAAATTCCTGCCAAACTTCCCCTCCAAATTCCCGGCAGAATTCCCCCAAATCCCCCAAAACTCCCCCCGAAATTTCTCCGAATTTCCCCAAAATTCTCCAAAATTCCCCCAAATTCGCCCAAAAATTCCCCCGAATTTCCCCAAAGTTCCCCCAAATTCCCAAGGTTCTGAGGTTCTGTCACCCCGGGGGTGTCACCGTCCCTGTCACCGTCCCTGTCACTGTCCCTGCCCCATTGTCCCCGCTGTCCCCATGGTGACCCAGTCCCCATGGTGTCCCCATGTCCCCATGGTGACACTCTGTCCCCGTGTCCCCTTGGTGACACTCTGTCCCCACTGTCCCCATGTCCCCTCAGTGACCCTGTCCCCGCGGTGTCCCCATGTCCCCCTCGGTGACACCCTGCTGTTCCCGCGGTGTCCCCATGTCCCCTGGGTGACCCTGCTGTCCCCTCGGTGACGCTGTCCCCGTGGTGACCCTGCTGTCCCCACTGTCCCCTCTGTCCCCTGGGTGACCCTGCTGTCCCCGTGTCCCCTGGGTGACCCTGCTGTCCCCTCGGTGACGCTGTCCCCGCGGTGACCCTGCTGTCCCCATTGTCCCCTCTGTCCCCTGGGTGACCCTGCTGTCCCCGCTGTCCCCGTGTCCCCTCGGTGACCCTGCTGTCCCCGCGGTGTCCCCGTGTCCCCTCGGTGACCCTGCTGTCCCCTCGGTGACGCTGTCCCCGCAGTGACCCTGCTGTCCCCCACTGTCCCCTCTGTCCCCTGGGTGACCCTGCTGTCCCCGCTGTCCCCGTGTCCCCTGGGTGACCCTGCTGTCCCCGTGTCCCCTGGGTGACGCTGCTGTCCCCACTGTCCCCATGTCCCCTCGGTGACACTCTGCTGTCCCCGTGGTGTCCCCGTGTCCCTGCGGTGTCCCCGTGTCCCCTCGGTGACCCTGCTGTCCCCTCGGTGACGCTGTCCCCGCGGTGTCCCCGTGTCCCCGCTGTCCCCTCTGTCCCCTGGGTGACCCTGCTGTCCCCGCTGTCCCCGTGTCCCCTGGGTGACCCTGCTGTCCCCGCTGTCCCCGTGTCCCTGCGGTGTCCCGTGTCCCCTGGGTGACCCTGCTGTCCCCGCGGTGTCCCCGTGTCCCTGCGGTGTCCCCGTGTCCCCTGGGTGACCCTGCTGTCCCCACTGTCCCCGTGTCCCCTGGGTGACACTCTGCTGTCCCCTGGGTGACAGTGTCCCCGCTGTCCCCGTGTCCCCATGGTGACACTCTGCTGTCCCCGTGTCCCCGCAGCTGCGCAGTGAGTACATGCAGAGCTACGCCAGCAAGGTCAGCGAGGGCATGGCCCTGCAGCTCGGCTGCCTCGAGCTCCGGTACCGCCCCCCGTCACCTGTCACCTCTGTCACTGTGTCCCCGTGTCCCCTCTGTGTCCCCTTGTCCCCAGTGTCACTGTGTCCCCTGTGTCCCTCTGTCCCCTGTCCCAATGTCCCCGTGTCCCCTTGTCCCCAGTGTCACTGTGTCCTCTTGTCCCTGTGTCCTCTTGTCCCCTCTGTCCCTCTGTGTCCCCTTGTCCCCAGTGTCACTGTGTCCTCTTGTCCCTGTGTCCTCTTGTCCCCTCTGTCCCTCTGTGTCCCCTTGTCCCCAGTGTCACTGTGTCCCCTGTCCCAATGTCCCCGTGTCCCCTTGTCCCCTGTGTCCCCTGTGTCCCTGTGTCCCCTGTCCCAATGTCCCCTGTGTCCCCTTGTCCCTGGTGTCACTGTGTCCCCTCTGTCCCTCTGTGTCCCCTTGTCCCTGGTGTCACTGTGTCCTCTTGGGGATGGGGGTGGGGGGTGGGGAGGGAAGTTCCAGCTCTTTTGGAGGTGGCAGGGGGACATGGGGAACATGGAGGGACGTGGGTGACACAGGTGACACAGGTGACATGGGTGACATGGGTGACACACAGAGTGACACAGGGTGACATGGGGGACATGGGGGACATGGGGGACATGGGGGGATGTGGGTGACAGGTGACATGGGTGACACAGGGTGAGACAGGTGACGGTGGGTGACACAGGTGACACGGGGTGACATGGATGACATGGGGTGACACACAGGGTGACACAGGTGACACAGGTGACACAGGGTGACACGGGTGACACAGGTGACACAGGTGATGTGGGTGACACGGGTGACACACAGGGTGACACAGGTGATATGGGTGACATGGGTGACACGGGTGACAGGGTGACACAGGTGACACGGTGACACACAGGGTGACACAGGGTGACACAGGTGACACAGGTGAGTGACACAGGTGACACACAGGGTGACACGGGTGATACAGGTGACACAGGTGACACGTGGTGACACGGGTGACACACAGGGTGACATGGGGTGAGACACAGGGTGACATGGGGTGAGACAGGTGACACAAGTGATGTGGGTGACACAGGTGACACAGGGTGACACAGGTGATACAGGTGACACAGGTGATGTGGGTGACACAGGTGACACAGGGTGACACAGGTGATACAGGTGACACAGGTGATGTGGGTGACACAGGTGACACAGGGTGACACAGGTGATACAGGTGACACAGGTGATGTGGGTGACACAGGTGACACACAGGGTGACATGGGGTGACACACAGGGTGACACGGGTGACATGGGGTGACACAGGTGACACAGGTGACACACAGGTGACACAGGTGACATGGGTGACACAGGTGACACACAGGTGACACACAGGGTGACATAGGTGATGTGGGTGACACAGGGTGACACAGGTGACACAGGGTGACACAGGGTGACACAGGTGACACAGGTGAGTGACACAGGTGACACACAGGGTTACACACAGGGTGACACACAGGTGACACAGGTGACACACAGGTGACATGGCTGATGTGGGGTGACACAGGTGACACACAGGGTGACACAGGTGACACGGGTGACACAGGTGACACAGGTGACACACAGGTGACACAGGTGACACGGCTGACACAGGGTGACACGGGTGACACGGTGTCCCCGCGTGTCCCGCAGGAGGTTCTACAAGGACATGCCCCAGAACGCGCTGGACAAGAAATCCAACTTCGAGTTCCTGGAGTGAGTCCGGAGCCCCCGGAGCCCGTCCCGGACACCGGCGGGGGGCCTTCCTCACCTTCCTCATCCTCCTCATCTTCCTCATCTTCATCATCCTCCTCATCTTCATCATCCTCCTCACCTTCCTCATCTTCATCATCTCCATCATCCTCTTCATCCTCCTCATCCTCCTCATCCTCCTCACCCTCCTCATCCTCCTCATCCTCCTCACCCTCCTCACCCTCCTCATCCTCCTCACCCTCCTCACCCTCCTCATCCTCCTCACCCTCCTCACCCTCCTCACCCTCCTCACCCTCCTCATCCTCCTCATCCTCCTCACCCTCCTCACCCTCCTCATCCTCCTCACCCTCCTCACCCTCCTCATCCTCCTCATCCTCCTCATCCTCCTCACCTTCATCATCTCCATCATCCTCCTCATCCTCCTCATCCTCCTCACCCTCATCCTCCTCATCCTCCTCACCCTCCTCATCCTCCTCATCCTCCTCATCCTCCTCACCCTCCTCACCTTCCTCATCCTCCTCATCTTCATCTTCATCATCCTCCTCATCCTCCTCATCCTCCTCATCCTCCTCACCCTCCTCACCCTCCTCACCCTCCTCATCCTCCTCATCTTCATCATCTCCATTGTCCTTCTCACGCTCCTCATCCTCCTCACCCTCCTCACCTTCCTCACCTTCCTCACCCTCCTCACCCTCCTCACCCTCCTCATCCTCCTCATCCTCCTCACCCTCATCACCCTCCTCATCTTCATCATCCTCCTCATCCTCTTGTGGCTCCTCACCCTCATCTTCATCATCTCCATTGTCCTCCTCACCCTCCTCATCTTCATTGGTCTTCCTTTGGCTCCTCATCCTCCCCATCTTCATCATCCTCCCGTGGCTCCTCACCCTCCTCACCTTCCTCACCCTCCTCATCTTCATCGTCCTCCTGTGGCTCCTCATCCTCCTCATCCTCCTCATCTTCATCATCCTCCTCACCCCCTTCATCCTCCTCATCTTCATTGTCCTCCTGTGCCTCCTCACCCTCCTCATCTTCATCATCGTCCTCATCCTTCTCATCTCAGTCATCCTCCCGTGGCTCCTCACCCTCCTCATCTTCCTCATCTCTGTCACCCTCCTCACCCTCCTCATCTTCCTCATCCTCCCGTGGCTCCTCACCCTCCTCATCTTCCTCATCTCTGTCACCCTCCTCACCCTCCTCATCTTCCTCATCCTCCTGTGGCTTCTCACCCTCCTCATCTCAGTTGTCCTCCTTTGGCTCCTCACCCTCATCTTCATCATCCTCTTGTGGCTTCTCACCCTCCTTATCTTCATCATCCTCCCGTGGCTCCTCACCCTCCTCATCCTCCTCATCTTCCTCATCCTCCCGTGGCTCCTCACCCTCCTCATCTTCCTCATCTTCCTTGTCCTCCTGTGGCTCCTCACCCTCCTCACCGCTGCCCTTCCCGCTGCCATTCCTGGTGCCATTCCCGGTGCCGTTCCCGCTGCCATTCCCGGTGCCATTCCGGTGCCGTTCCCGGTGCCGTTCCCGGTGCCATTCCCGGTGCCATTCCCACTGACATTCCCGTTCCTGGTGCCGTTCCCGCTGACGTTCCCGGGATTCTCTGCCCCGCAGGAAGGAGGTGGGGCTGGACCTGTTCTTTCCCCAGCCAGATGCAGGAGAACCTGAAGGTGAGGGACGCGTGGGTGTGACACGGGAGTGACAACACCCGGGGTGGGGGAGGGGCATGCGTGGGCTGTCACACAGCCCTGTGTCTGTCTGTGTGTGTCCGTGTGTGTGTGTGTGTGTGTGTGTGTGTTTGTGTGTGTGTGTGTGTGTGTGTCTGTGTGTCCGTGTGTCCGTGTGTGTGTGTGTGTCTGTGTGTGTGTGTGTGTGTCCGTGTGTCCATGTGTGTGTCTGTATGTCCACATCACTGTGTCCGTGTGTCCGTGTGTGTGTCCGTGTGTCCACATCACTGTGTCCATGTGTGTCCGTGTGTCTCTGTGTGTCTGTGTGTCCGTGTGTCTGTATCTCCACATCACTGTGTCCGTGTGTCCGTGTGTGTGTGTCTGTATGTCTGTGTCACTGTGTCTGTGTGTCCATCTGTGTCCGTGTGTGTCCGTATTTCTGTATCCCTGTGTGTGTGGTCCGTGTGTCTGTGTCCATGTGTGTGTCCATGTCACTGTGTCCTTGTGTGTCCGTGTGTCTGTGTGTGTGTCCGTGTGTGTGTCCGTGTGTCTGTGTGTGTGTGTCCGTGTGTGTGTCTGTATGTCCGTGTGTGTGTCCGTGTGTCTGTGTGTGTGTGTCCGTGTGTGTGTCCGTGTGTCCATGTGTGTCTGTGTGTGTGTCCGTGTGTCTGTATGTCCACATCACTGTGTCCGTGTGTCCATCTGTGTCCGTGTGTGTGTGTGTCCGTGTGTCTCTGTGTCTCTGTGTGTGTGTCCATGTGTGTGTCCGTGTGTGTGTGTGTCTGTATGTCCGTGTCACTGTGTCTGTGTGTCCATCTGTGTCCGTGTGTGTCCGTATTTCTGTATCCCTGTGTGTGTGTCCGTGTGTGTGTGTGTGTCCGTGTGTGTGTGTCTGTGTGTGTGTGTCCCTGTGTGTGTGTGTGTGTGTCCGTGTGTCCGTGTGTGTGTGTCCCTGTGTGTGTCCGTGTGTCTCTGTGTGTCCATGTGTGTGTGTCTGTATGTCCACATCACTGTGTCCGTGTGTCCATCTGTGTCCATGTGTGTGTGTGTGTCCGTGTGTCTCTGTGTCTCTGTGTGTGTGTCCGTGTGTCTGTGGGTGTCTGTATGTCCACATCACTGTGTCCGTGTGTGTCTGTGTGTGTGTGTGTGTCTGTATGTCCGTGTCACTGTGTCCGTGTGTCCGTGTGTCTGTGTGTGTGTCCGTGTGTGTGTCCACGTCACTGTGTCCCTGTGTGTGTCCGTGTGTCCATGTGTGTCCGTGTGTGTGTCCGTGTCCATGTGTGTCCGTGTGTGTGTCCGTGGGTCTGTATGTCCGCATCACTGTGTCCGTGTGTCCATCTGTGTCCGTGTGTGTGTGTCTCTGTGTGTCTGTGTGTCTATCCATGTGTCTGTGTCTGTGTGTCCGTGTGTCCACATCACTGTATCCCTGTGTCCGTGTGTCTGTCCGTGTGCATCCCCATATTCCCGTGTCCCTCTCCCATGTCCACATGTCCACCCCCATCCCGGTGTTCCCGTATCCACCACTGTGTCCATCCCACTGTTCCTGTATCCAACAGCCTGTTCCCATATCTGACCCTGCCCCCATCCTGACATTCCTGTGTCTGATGCGGTGTCCATCCCGACGTTCCCATGTCCGACCCTGCCCCCATTCCTGGCATTCCCGTATCCGACGCAGTGTCCATCCCGACATTCCCGTGTCCGACGCGGTGTCCATCCCAATGTTCCCGTGTCCGACGCGGTGTCCATCCCGACATTCCCATATCCGATGCGGTGTCCATCCCGGCATTCCCGTGTCTGACGCGGTGTCCATCCCGGCATTCCCCTATCCGACCCTGCCCCCATCCCGGCATTCCCGTGTCCGATGCGGTGCCCATCCCGGCGTTCCCGTGTCCGACACGGTGTCCATCCTGACATTCCTGTGTCCGACACGGTGCCCATCCCGGCGTTCCCATGTCCGACATGGTGTCCATCCCGACATTCCCGTGTCCGACCCTGCCCCCATCCCGACATTCCCGTGTCCGACCCTGCCCCCATCCCGACATTCCCGTGTCCGACCCTGCCCCCATCCCGGCATTCCTGTGTCCGATGCGGTGCCCATCCCGACATTCCCATATCCGACACGGTGCCCATCCCGGCATTCCCGTGTCCGACCCTGCCCCCATCCCGACATTCCCATATCCGACACGGTGCCCATCCCGGCATTCCCGTGTCCGACGCGGTGCCCATCCCGGCATTCCCGTCTCCGACACGGTGCCCATCACGACATTCCCGTGTCTGACGCGGTGCCCATCCCGGCGTTCCCGTGTCCGACACGGTGCCCATCCCGGTGTTCCTGTGTCCGATGAGGTGTCCATCCCAACATTCCCGTATCCGACACGGTGCCCATCCCGACATTCCCATATCCGACGCGGTGCCCATCCCGACATTCCCGTGTCCGACACGGTGTCCATCCCGACATTCCCGTGTCCAACACGCTGCCCATCCCGGCGTTCCCGTGTCCAACCCTGCCCCCATCCCGGCATTCCCGTGTCCGACACGGTGCCCATCCCGACATTCCTGTCTCCGACGCGGTGCCCATCCCGACGTTCCCGTGTCCGACACGGTGCCCATCCCGACATTCCCATATCCGACACGGTGTCCATCCCGGCATTCCCATGTCCAATGCGGTGTCCATCCCAATGTTCCCGTGTCCGTCACGGTGCCCATCCCGACATTCCCGTGTCCAACACGGTGTCCATCCCAACCTTCCCGTGTCCGACACTGTGCCCATCCCGACGTTCCTGTGTCCGACGCGGTTCCCATCCCGGCATTCCCGTGTCCGACACGGTGCCCATCCCATTGTTCCCGTGTCCAACACGGTGTCCATCCCGGTGTTCCCGTGTCCGACACGGTGTCCATCCCGACATTCCCGTCTCCGACACGGTGTCCATCCCGGCATTCCTGTCTCCGACGCGGTGCCCATCCCGACATTCCCATATCCGACACGGTGTCCATCCCGGTGTTCCCGTATCCGACACGGTGCCCATCCCGACATTCCCGTCTCCGACACGGTGTCCATCCCGGCATTCCTGTGTCCGACACGGTGCCCATCCCGACATTCCCGTGTCTGACGTGGTGCCCATCCCGACATTCCCGTGTCCGACGCGGTGTCCATCCCGGCATTCCCGTGTCCGACGCGGTGTCCATCCCGACATTCCCATATCCGACACGGTGCCCATCCCGACATTCCCGTGTCTGACCCTGCCCCCATCCCGGCGTTCCCGTGTCCGACACGGTGTCCATCCCGGCATTCCCGTGTCCGACCCTGCCCCCATTCCTGACATTCCCATATCCGACGCGGTGCCCATCCCGACATTCCCGTGTCCGACACGCTGCCCATCCCGACATTCCCGTGTCCGACGCGGTGCCCATCCCGACATTCCCATATCCGATGCGGTGCCCATCCTGGTGTTCCTATATCCGACCCTGCCCCCATCCCGACATTCCCATATCCGACCTGGTGCCCATCCCGACATTCCCGTGTCCGACACGGTGCCCATCCCGGCGTTCCCGTGTCCGACACGGTGCCCATCCCGACATTCCCGTGTCCGACCCTGCCCCCATCCCGACATTCCCGTGTCCGACGCGGTGCCCATCCCGACATTCCTGTCTCCGACGCGGTGCCCATCCCGACGTTCCCGTGTCCGACACGGTGCCCATCCCGACATTCCCATATCCGACACGGTGTCCATCCCGGCATTCCCATGTCCAATGCGGTGTCCATCCCAATGTTCCCGTGTCCGTCACGGTGCCCATCCCGACATTCCCGTGTCCAACACGGTGTCCATCCCAACCTTCCCGTGTCCGACACTGTGCCCATCCCGACGTTCCTGTGTCCGACGCGGTTCCCATCCCGGCATTCCCGTGTCCGACACGGTGCCCATCCCATTGTTCCCGTGTCCAACACGGTGTCCATCCCGGTGTTCCCGTGTCCGACACGGTGTCCATCCCGACATTCCCGTCTCCGACACGGTGTCCATCCCGGCATTCCTGTCTCCGACGCGGTGCCCATCCCGACATTCCCATATCCGACACGGTGTCCATCCCGGTGTTCCCGTATCCGACACGGTGCCCATCCCGACATTCCCGTCTCCGACACGGTGTCCATCCCGGCATTCCTGTGTCCGACACGGTGCCCATCCCGACATTCCCGTGTCTGACGTGGTGCCCATCCCGACATTCCCGTGTCCGACGCGGTGTCCATCCCGGCATTCCCGTGTCCGACACGGTGCCCATCCCGACATTCCCATATCCGACACGGTGCCCATCCCGACATTCCCGTGTCCGACCCTGCCCCCATCCCGACATTCCCGTGTCCGACACGGTGCCCATCCCGGCGTTCCCGTGTCCGACACGGTGCCCATCCCGGTGTTCCCGTGTCCGACGCGGTGCCCATCCCGGTGTTCCCGTGTCCGACGCGGTGCCCATCCCGACATTCCCATATCCGACCCTGCCCCCATCCCGACATTCCCATATCCGATGCGGTGCCCATCCTGGTGTTCCTATATCCGACCCTGCCCCCATCCCGACATTCCCATATCCGACCTGGTGCCCATCCCGACATTCCCGTGTCCGACACGGTGCCCATCCCGGCGTTCCCGTGTCCGACACGGTGCCCATCCCGACATTCCCGTGTCCGACCCTGCCCCCATCCCGACATTCCCGTGTCCGACGCGGTGTCCGTCCCGCGGGTGTCCCGGCAGCCGCGGCAGCTGCGGAAGATGATCCAGCAGACGTTCCAGCAGTACGCGCTGCTGCGGGAGGAGGAGTGCGTCCTGCGCTTCCTGCTGACCCTGGCCACCATCGCCCCCATCGACCAGGAGAGCTTCCGCTGCCAGCTGGTGGTGCGTGCCCGGAATCCGGGAATGTGGGATATGGGATGGGAATGTGCGATACGGGATATGGGATATGGGATATGGGATGGGAATGTGGGATATGGGATATGGGATATGGGGTGTGGGGTACATGGGATGTGGGCTGTGGGATACCCCATCAACAGGAGAGCTTCCGCTGCCAGCTGGTGGTGCGTGCCCGGAATCCGGGAATGTGGGATATGGGATGGGAATGTGCGATACGGGATATGGGATATGGGACATTATGGGATATGGGATATAGGATATGGGATATGGGATACCCCATCGACCAGGAGAGCTTCCACTGCCAGCTGGTGGTGCGTGCCCGGGAACGGGGGATTTGGGAATGTGGGAATGAGGGACGGGAATGTGGGATATGGGATATGGGATACCCCATCGACCAGGAGAGCTTCCACTGCCAGCTGGTGGTGCGTGCCCGGGAATGGGGGATACGGGAATGTGGGATATGGGATGGGAATGTGGGATACGGGATGTGGGATATGGGATATGGGGTGTGGGGTACATGGGATGTGGGCTGTGGGATACCCCATCGACCAGGAGAGCTTCCGCTGCCAGCTGGTGGTGCGTGCCCGGGAACGGGGGGACACGGGAATGTGGGATATGGGATATGGGATGGAAATGTGGGATATGGGATATGGGGTGTGGGTTGTGGGATATGGGATATGGGATATGGGATACGGGGTGTGGGGTTTGGGATACCCCATCGACCAGGAGAGCTTCCGCTGCCAGCTGGTGGTGCGTGCCTGGGAACGGGGGATACGGGAATGTGGGATATGGCGTTTATGGGATATGGGATACGGGATATGAGGTGTGGGATTTGGGATATGGGGTGTGGTGTGTGAGGTGTGGGGTATGGGATGTGGGATGTGGGATACAGGATATTGGATACATAATTCAGGATGTGGGGTGTGGGATTTGGGATTTGGGATATACGATATAGGATACGGGATACAGGATAAGGGATATGGGATAGAGGACACAGGGTTTTGGATATCGGATTCAGGATATGTGGTATGGGATGTGGGATATGGGGGTGTGTGATGTGGGATGTGGGATATGGGATACGGGGTCCGGGAGATGGGATGTAGGATACAGGATATAGGATACATGATTTGGGATGGGGTTCAGGGTGTGGGATTTGGGATATGGGATATGGGGGTTTGGATATGGGATTCAGGATATGGGATGCGGGATTTGGGGTGTGGGATGTGGGCTGTGGGATACTGGATGTGGGATATGAAATATGGGATACGGGCTGTGGGATTTTGCATGAGCGATTCAGGATGTGGGATATGGGATACGGATGAGGTGGGGCGGAGTTAGGTGGGAATGGGAATGGGAATGAGGAATGGGGAATCGGGTTGGGAATGGGGACGGGAATGGGGATGGGGACGGGAATGGGGATGGGGATGGGAATGGGGATGGGGATGGGAATGGGGATGGGAATGGGGATGGGAATGGGAATGGGAATTGGAATGGGGATGGGGATGGGAATGAGGAATGGGAATGGGAATGGGAATGGGGATGGGAATGGGAATGGGGATGGGGATGGGAATGGGAATGGGAATGGGAATGGGAATGGGGATGGGGATGGGGATGGGAATGGGAATGGGAATGGGAATGGGAATGGGAATGGGAATGGGAATGGGGATGGGAATGGGGATGGGGTTGGGAATGGGAATGGGACGGAGCTCGGTGGAGCTCGGGATGAGGAAGGGGTCGGGATTTTACGGGGACGGGATGGGCCCAGAACCTTTGGGATTCCCCCTGATCCCGTCTCCCCTCCCGCCCCGCAGCAAGGCTGGGACATCACCGTGGATCTGGTCATCGGCCCCAAGGGCATCCGGCAGCTCACCGACAAGGACGCCAAGGTGGGAGGGAATTCCGGGCCGGGAATCGCCAGCTCGGAGTTCGGCACCTCAATTCCCCCCACGGATGGAATTCCCAATGAATTCCCACCCCTTTCCCAGCCCACCTGCCTGGCGGAATTCCGGGATATCCAATCCATCCGCTGCTCCGGAGCGGAGGACGGCCAGGCTCTGCTGCAGCTGGGGCTCAGCGGGACCCCCCCGGTGAGGAGCTGGGAGGGAATTCCTGGGAATGCCGGGAGTTGGGATGGGATCGGGCTGGATTTTCTGGAAGCTTCCAGCCTCCAGCCCAACGTCTCGGGAATGTTCCCGCCTCTTCCCGGGAATGCCGTGGTGCCGCGTGCGTTGCCCTGGGTGCTTCCCGGTGGTTTTTTGGAATATTGGGAAGGAGGATGATGGAAAACCAGGATGGCTGGAGGAGCAGGGAGAAGGGGGGACCCCCATCCCAACCCCCCCATTCCCTGCTCCGGGCTCATCCATGCCTCGCCCCCCCCATATCCCGGAATTCCCGGAATTCCCAAGTCGCTGGCCATCAAGACGTCGTCGCTGGCCGAGGCGGAGAACATGGCCGACCTGATCGACGGCTACTGCCGGCTCCAGAGGGGCTCGGAGACATCCCTGATGGTATTCCCGAGGAAAGGTGGGAATCCCGGCCCGCCGGGGTGGGATCATGGGATCGTGGGATGATGGGATGATGGGATGGGATGGGATGGGATGATGGGATTGGGATGGGGTAGGGTGGAATTGGGATGGGATTGGGAATGGGATTGGGAAGAGATGAGGATGGGATGGGATGGGATGGGATGGGAATGGGAATGGGAATGAGAATGGAGGTGGGATTGGGATGGGACTGGATGGGATGATGGGATAATGGGACGGGATGGGATAATGGGATGATGGGATAATGGGATTGGGATGGGGTGGGGTGGAATTGGGATGGGAATGGGGATGGGAATGAGAATGGAGGTGGGATTGGGAATGGGATTGGGATGGGATGCAGTGGAGATGGACATGGGAATATGGCTGGTGTTGGAATGGGGTGAGTGGGATGAGGATGAGATGCAGATGGGATGGGAATGGGATGGGATGGGAATGGAGGTGGGATTGGGATGGGATGGGATGGGAATGGGATAATGGGATGGGATAATGGGATGGGAATGGGATGGGGATGGGATGGGATGGGATGCAGTTGGGATGGACATGGGAATACAGGAGTTGTTGGAATGCGGTGGAGTGGATGGGATGGGGATGGGGATGGAGGTGGGACTGGGATGGGATGGGACGGGATTGGGATGGGATGAGTTGAGTTGGGATTCATGGGATGGGCTGGGATGGGATGGGATGAAATGGGATTGGGATTGGGATGGGTTAGCATGGGATTGGGATGGGATGAAATGGGATTGGGATTGGGATTGGGATTGGGATGGATTGAGTTGGGATGGCTGGGATGGGATGAAGTGGGATTGGGATTGGGATTGGGATTGGGATTGGGGTTGGGATTGGGATTGGGATTGGGCTGGGCTGGGACCTTTTCCCGTCCTCTCCGCAGAGCGGGAGAAGAGGATCAGCCTCCCCCAAATCCCAGCCCCGTGAGTGTTCCCGGCCCTTTTTCCCGGCGTTCCCTGCCCCGGCGCGGGCGTCACCATCCCCCACCCCGCTCCCTGAGCCTCCTCCCTCTTCCCGCCCTCAGGAATCTCGGCGAGCGGCGCTCGGCGCTCTCCCACAGCGCCAGCGGGGGTGAGTCTGGGCTCTGCCCTCTTCCCGCCGGGATTGGCGCCGCGTTCCCGGCGGGATTTGGGAAAGGCCCGGGCGCCCCCAGCTCCCTTTTCCAGAGGGTTGGGATGCATCCGAGCATCCCGGAGGAGCACCCGGAGAACCTCTGGAGATGCTGGAGGACCTCCCACGCCCACCCAGCCTCCTGATCCCGTTCCCACATCCCGGGTTTTTTTCCCCAGATTCCGAAATTTACGCCGAAATCCTGGACGAGTCCTCGAGGCCGAGATCCGGAAGTAGGTGCTTCCCCTGGGAATTCTCCCTCGGAGGTGTCCCCGGTTCCTCGTGCCCGTCCCAAATTCCCGTCCCGTCCTCACCAAACCTCTCAGAAGGTCCTGGAGGAGATGGGATGAGCCACGGGGCAGGATCCATCCGTGGGATGATGGAGAGGGCGGGATCCATGGATCCTTGTGGATGGAGGGGGCAGGATCCATGGATCTTCATGGGTGGAGAAGGCGGGATCCACAGATCCTGGGAATCATGGAGAGGGCAAAATCCATGGAACTTTGTGGGAATGATGGAGAGGGTGGGATCCATGGATCTTCATGGATAGAGAGCACAGGATCCATGGATCTTCACAGATGGAGAGAGAAGAATCCATGGATCGTTCTGGGAATGATGAAAAGGGCAGGATCCATGGATCCTCATGGATGGAGATTGCAGGATCCATGGATCCTTGTAGGAATGGTGGAGATGGCAGGATCCATGGATCCTCCTGGATGGAGAGCGCAGGATCTATGGATCCTGGTGGGAATGATGGGGAGAGCAGGACCCATGGATCCTCATGGATGGAGAGGGCAGAATCCATGGATCCTGGTGGGGATGGAGAACCCAGAATCCACGGATCCTCCTGGATGGAAAGGGTGGAATCCACAGATCTTGGTGGGAATGGTGGAGAACCCAGAATCCATGGATCCTCATGGATGGAGAGGGCAGGATCTATGGATCCTGGTGGGAATGATGAAAAGAGCAGGATCCATGGATCCTCATGGATGGAGAATGTAGGATCCATGGATCCTTGAAATGATGGAGAGAGCAAAATTTGTGGATCGTGGGAATGATGGAGAGGGCAGAATCCATGGATCCTGATGGATGGAAAGGGTGGAATCCATGGATCCTCCTGGATGTAGATTACAGGATCCATGGATCCTTGTGGGAATGATGGAGAAGGCAGGATCCATGGATCCTTGGAATGGTAGAGAGGGCAGAATCCATGGATCTCTGTGGCAATGATGGAGAGAGCAGGATCCGTGGATCCTGGTGGGAATGGTGGAGAACCCAGGATCCATGGATCCTCATGGATGGAGATGGCGGGATACCTGGATCCTTGTGGGAATGATGGAGATTGCAGGATCCTTGGATCCTCATGGATGGAAATGGTGGAATCCATGGATCCTCATGGGTGAGAAGGGCAGGATTAATGGGTCTTCATGGATGGAGAGAGCAGGATCCATGGATTGTTGTGGGAATGATGGAGAACCCAGAATCCATGGATCCTCCTGGATGGAAAGGGCAGGATCCATGGATCCTGGTGGGAATGGTGGAGAACCCAGAATCCATGGATCCTGGTGGGAATGGTGAAGAACCCAGAATCCATGGATCCTCATGGATGGAGAACACATGTTCCATGGATCCTCCTGGATGGAAAGGGCAGGATCCATGGATCCTGGTGGGAATGGTGGAGAACCCAGAATCCATGGATTCTCATGGATGGAGATGGCGGGATACCTGGATCCTTGTGGGAATGATGGAGATTGCAGGATCCATGGATCCTCATGGATGGAGAAAGTAGGATCCATGGATCCTTGGAGTGATGGAGAGAGCAAAATTTGTGGATTGTGGGAATGATGGAGAGGGCAGAATCCATGGATCCTGGTGGGAATGGTGGAGAACCCAGAATCCATGGATTCTCATGGACGGAGAACGCATGTTCCATGGATCCTCATGGATGGAGAGGGCAGGATCCACGGATCCTGGTGGGAATGGTGGAGAACCCACAATCCATGGATCCTCCTGGACGGAAAGGGTGGAATCCACGGATCCTGGTGGGAATGATGAAGAGAGCAGGATCCATGGATCCTCATGGATGGAGAGGGCAGGACCCATGGATCCTGGTGGGAATGGTGAAGAACCCAGAATCCATGGATCCTCATGGATGGAGAACACATGTTCCATGGATCCTCCTGGATGGAAAGGGTGGGATCCATGGATCCTGGTGGGAATGGTGGAGAACCCAGAATCCATGGATTCTCATGGATGGAGGTGGCGGGATTCATGGATCTTCATGGATGGAAATGGTGGAATCCATGGATCCTCATGGATGGAGAGGGCAGGATCCATGGATCCTGGTGGGAATGGTGGAGAACCCAGAATCCACGCATCCTCATGGATGGAGAGGGCAGGATCCACGGATCCTGGTGGGAATGATGGAGAACCCAGAATCCATGGATCCTCATGGATGGAGAGGGCAGGATCCACGGATCCTCCTGGATGGAGAGGGCAGGATCCATGGATCCTGGTGGGAATGATGGAGAACCCACAATCCATGGATCCTCATGGATGGAAAGAGTGGAACCCACGGTTCCTCCCGGTTCCTCATGGGTGGAGAAGGTCCCCGGGGACCCCTCCTGGTCCTTCCCATGAAGATCCGGGACAGAGCCCCTCCCCCGTTCCCCGTTCCCGGCAGTCCAGCACTTTGGGATCCGGCGGGAGGCGGTGGCGCTGGGCCGGATCCTGGGCGAGGGCTTCTTCGGGGAGGTCTACGAGGGCACCTACAGCGCCCCGGTGAGAGCCGGGACGGGGACGGGGACGGGGACGGACGGGGTTGGGGGGTTTTGGGATGTGGGATTTGGGATTTTTTGGGATTCTTGGGGTTTTTGGGGTTTTTGGGGTTTTTCGGGTTTTTTGGGATTTGGAGTTTGGGATTTTGGGATGTGGGATTTGGGATTTTTGGGATTTTTGGGATTTTTGGGATTTTTGGGATTTTTGGGATTTTTGGGATGTGGGATTTGGGATGTTTGGGATTTGGGATGTTTGGGATTATGGGGTTTTTTGGGATATTTTGGGATTTGGGATCAAGGATTTGGGATTTTGGGGATTTTTGGGGATTTTGGGGATTTTTGGGATTATTGGGATTTTGGATTTGGGATCTGGGATTTGGGGATTTTGGGGATTTGGGATTTTTGGGATTTGGGATCTGAGATTTCTGGGATTTGGGGGATTTCGGAGATTTCGGGGATTTCTGGGATTTAGGATTTTTGGGATTTTGGGAATTTTGGGGATTTTTGAGGATTTGGGATTTTTGGGATTTGGTATCTGGGATCTGGGATTTTTGTGATTTTTGGAATTTTTTGGGATTTGGGATTTCTGGGATTTTCGGGATTTTTGGGATTTTTGGGGGTTTTTTTGGGGTTTGGGGGGTTTGGGGGGATTTTATGGGATTTGGGGGTTTGGGGTTTGGGGATTTTTGGGGATTATTGGGGATTTTTGGTTTTTTTTGTTTTGAAGGATTTGGGGCTTTTGGGGGATTTTATGGGATTTGGGGCCTTTGGGGCTTTTGGAGTTTTATGGGTTTTTGAGTTTTTTTGGGTTTTGGGCGGTTTTGGGGATTTTTGGGATGTGGGATTTGGGATTTTGGATTTGAGATGTTTTGGATTATGGGATTTGGGATTTGTTGTTTGGGGTTTTGGATTTTGGGATCTGGGATCTGGGATTTTGGGATTTCTGGGATTTTTCGGGATTTGGGGGTTTTGGGGGTTTTGGGATTTTTGCAATTTGGGATCTGGGATTTTGGGGATTTTGGGGATTTTGGGGGATTTTTGGGGTTTTTGGGATTTGGGGGATTTTTGGGATTTTGGGATTTGGGATATGGGGTTTAGGGTTTTTGGGATTTGGGGTTTTTGGGATTTGGTATCTGGGATCTGGAATTTTCGGGATTTTGGGGATTTGGGATTTTGGGGATTTGGGATTTTGGGGATTTCAGGGATTTTTGGGATTTGGGATTTGGAGATTTTTGGGATTTTTGCAATTTGGGATCTGGGATTTGGGGGATTTTGGGATGTGGGATTTGGGATTTTGGGGATTTTTGGGATTTTGGGGATTTTGGCGATTTGGGATATGGGGTTTTGGGATATGGAATTTGGGATTTGGGATCCAAGATTTTTGCGATTTCTGGGATTTTTGGGATTTCTGGGATTTTTGGCATTTGAGATTTGGTTTTTGGTATTTTTGGGATTTTTGGGATTTGGGATTTGGATTATTTGGGATCTGGGATTTGGGATTTTGGGGATTTTTGGGATTTTTAGAATTTGGGATTTTTGGGATTTGGGATTTGGGATATGGGATTTTGGGATTTGGAATTTAGGAGAGGGGAATTTTTGGATTTGGAATTTGGGATTTTGGTAGATTTAGGATATGGGATTTTGGGATCTGGGATTTTTGGAATTTTTGGGATTTGGGATTTGCGATTAGGGATTTTTGGGATTTGGACTTTAGGATATGGGATTTTGGGATTTGGGATTTTGGGGATTTCCGGGATTTGGGGGATTTTTGGGATTTGGAATCTGGGATTTTTGGGATTCGGGATTTTTGGGATTGGGGATTTTTGGGATTGGGGATGTCCCCGGTGCAGGGCGGGGAGCGGCTGAAGGTGGCGGTGAAGAGCTGCAAGGAGAGCTGCAGCCCCGAGAACCGGGAGAAGTTCCTCAGCGAAGCCGGTACCCACCGCGGGAATTCCCGCCGGGAATTTGGGGTCCGGGGGGGCCTGAGAGGGGTTTGGGGGGATCCCAAAGGTCCTGAGAAGGTTTTTTTGGGATCCAGAGGGTCCTGAGAGGGGTTTTTGGGCGGGATCCCAAAAGTCCTGATGGGAATTTTGGGGATCCTGAGGGTCCTGATGGGGTTTTTTTGGGGATCCCAAAGGTCCTGAGAGGGGTTTTGGGAGGATCCCGGGGTTCCTGATGGGTTTTTTTGGATCCTGAGGGTCCTTCTGGGGTTTTTTTTGGGATCATGAGGGTCCTGATGGGGTTTTTGGGATTCCAAGGGTCCTGAGAGGGGTTTTTTTGGGATCCTGAGGGTCCTGATGGGGTTTTTTGGGGTCCTGCTGGAGGTTTTTGGGGATTCTGAGGGTCTTGATGGGGTTTTTGGGGATCCTGAGGGTCCTGAGAGGGGTTTTTTGGGGATCCCAAAGGTCCTGACAGGTTTTTTTGGATCCTGAGGTTCCTTCTGGGGTTTTTTGAGGATCCCAAAGGTCCTGATGGGGTTTTTTGGGATCCTGAGGGTCCTGAGAGGAATTTTTGGGGATCCTGAGGGTGTGGAGAGGGATTTTTGGGGGATCCCAAAAATCCTACTGGGGCTTTTTTGGGGATCCTGAGGATCCTTCTGGGGATTTTGGGGATCCTGGGGGTCCTGAGAGGGGTTTGGGGGGATCCCAAAGGTCCTGAGAGGGGTTTTTGAGGATCCCAAAGGTCCTTCTGGGGTTTTTTGGGATCCTGAGGGTCCTGAGAGGAATTTTTTGGGATCCTGAGGGTCCTGAGAGGAATTTTTGGGGATCCTGAGGGTCTGGAGAGGGATTTTTGGGGGATCCCAAAGGCCATGATGGGGTTTTTTGGGATCCTGAGGGTCCTGATGGGGTTTTTTTGGGATCCTGAGGGTCCTGATGGAGTTTTTTTGGGGATCCCAAAGGTCCTGATGGGGTTTTTTGGGATTCTGAGGGTCCTGAGAGGGATTTTTGGGATCCTGAGGGTCCTGAGAGGAATTTTTGGGGATTCCAAAGGTCCTGCCAGGGATTTTTTGGAGATCCCAAAGGTCCTGAGAGGGGTTTTTTTGGGATCCTGAGGGTCTTGATGGGGTTTTTGGGGATCCTGAGGGTCCTGAGAGGGGTTTTTGGGATCGTGAGGGTCCTGATGGAGTTTTTTTGGGGATCCCAAAGGTCCTGACAGGGTTTTTTTGGATCCTGAGGTTCCTTCTGGGTTTTTTTTGGGATCATGAGGGTCCTGATGGAGTTTTTTTGGGGATCCCAAAGGTCCTGAGAGGGCTTTTTTGGGATCCTGAGGTTCCTTCTGGGGTTTTTTGAGGATCCCAAAGGCCATGATGGGGTTTTTTGGGATCCTGAGGGTCCTGAGAGGAATTTTTGGGGATCCTGAGGGTGTGGAGAGGGATTTTTGGGGGATCCCAAAGGTCCTACTGGGGCTTTTTTGGGGATCCTGAGGATCCTTCTGGAGATTTTGGGGATCCTGGGGGTCCTGAGAGGAATTTTTGGGGATCCTGAGGGTCCTTCTGGGGTTTTTTGGGGATCCCAAAGGTCCTGATGGGGTTTTTTGGGATCCTGAGGGTCCTTCTGGGGTTTTTTTGGGATTCTGAGGGTCCTGAGAGGGATTTTTGGGATCCTGAGGGTCCTGAGAGGAATTTTTGGGGATTCCAAAGGTCCTGCCAGGGATTTTTTGGGGATCCCAAAGGTCCTGAAAAGGTTTTTTTGGGATCCTGAGGGTCCTGAGAGGGTTTTTTTGGATCCTGAGGGTCCTTCTGGGGTTTTTGGGGATCCCAAAGGTCCTTCTGGGGCTTTTTTGGGGATCCTGAGGGTCCTTCTGGGGTTTTTTTGGGATTCTGAGGGTCCTGAGAGGAATTTTTGGGATCCTGAGGGTCCTGAGAGGAATTTTTGGGGATTCCAAAGGTCCTGCCAGGGATTTTTTGGAGATCCCAAAGGTCCTGAGAGGGGGTTTTTTTGGGATCCTGAGGGTCCTGATGGGGTTTTTTGGGGTCCTGCTGGAGGTTTTTGGGGATTCTGAGGGTCTTGATGGGGTTTTTGGGGATCCTGAGGGTCCTGAGAGGGTTTTTTTGGATCCTGAGGGTCCTTCTGGGGTTTTTGGGGATCCCAAAGGTCCTTCTGGGGCTTTTTTGGGGATCCTGAGGTTCCTTCTGGGGTTTTTTGAGGATCCCAAAGGCCATGATGGGGTTTTTTGGGGATCCTGAGGGTCCTGAGAGGAATTTTTGGGGATCCTGAGGGTGTGGAGAGGGATTTTTGGGGGATCCCAAAGGTCTTACTGGGGCTTTTTTGGGGATCCTGAGGATCCTTCTGGGGATTTTGGGGATCCCAAAGGTCCTTCTGGGGTTTTTTTGGGATCCTGAGGGTCCTTCTGGGGTTTTTTTGGGATCATGAGGGTCTTGAGAGGGGTTTTTTGGGATCCCAAAGGTCCTGATGGGGATTTTGGGATCTTGAGGATCCAGAAATTCCCCCGGAATTGTGGGAAGGGATTATTGGAATGGCGGGTGGGGGGGGAAGCTTCTGGAATCCCTGCTGGAATCCCTGGATGAGGATCGCGAAAAACCAGGAGCCCCTTGGGAATTCCCGGAACTGGGGATCCCACATTCCAATTTGAGAATTTTGGGGATTCCCAGAATTGGGGATCCCCCATTCAAATCTGGGAATTTTGGGGATTCCTGGAATTGGGGATCTCCCAATCCCAGTGAGGGAATTTTTGGGGATTCCCAGAATCGGGGATCCCCCATCCCAATCTCAGGATTTTTTGGGAATTCCCGGCATTCTGATCCCTCATTCCAATCAGGGATTTTTTTGGGATTCTCAGAACTGAGGATCTGCAGTTTCCATGTTGAAGTTCTGGGGATTCTCGGAATTGGGGGGATTCCCCCATCCCAATCTGGGGAATTTTTGGGATTCCCAGAATTGAGGATCCCCCATCCCAATCTGGGAATTTTTGGGAATTCCCGGCATTCCAATCCCCCATTCCAATCTGGGAATTTTGGGGATTCCCAGAATTGGGGATCCCCCATCCCAATGTGAGGAATTTTTTTGGGAATTCCTGGCATTCCGATCCCCTTTCCCAATGGGGAATTTAGGGGAATTTTGGGGAATTTTGGGGGAATTTTTGGGAATTCTCGGAATTGAGGATCCCCCATCCCAATGTGAGGAATTTTTTTTGGGAATTCCCGGAATCGGGGATCCCCCATCCCAATGTGAGGAATTTTTTGGGGAATTCTCGGCATTCCGATCCCCTTTCCCAATGTGGAGAGTTTTGGGGATTCATGGAATTGAGGATCCCCCATTCCAGTCTGGGAATTTTGGGGATTCTCAGAATTGGGGGATTCCCCCGTTCCCAATCTGGGAATTTTTGGGATTCCTGGAATTGGGGATCCCCCACTCCAATCTGGGAGGTTTGGGGGATTCCCGGAACTTGGGATCTCCCATCCCGATGCGGGGAATTTTTGGGGGAATTCCTGGCATTCCGATCCCCTTTCCCAATGCGGGGAATTTTGGGGAATTCCCAAAAATTGGGGGATTCCCCCGTTCCCAATCTGGGAATTTTTGGGACTCCTGGAATTGGGGATCCCCCACTCCAATCTGGGATTTTTTTGGGAATTCCCGGAACTGGGGATTCCCCATCCCATTGCGGGGAATTTTTGGGATTCTCAGAGCTGAGGATCTGCCGTTTCCATGTCGAAATTTTTGGGATTCTCGGAATTGGGGGGATTCCCCTATCCCAATCTGGGGAATTTTTGGGATTCCCAGAAGTGAGGATCTCCCATTCCAATCTGGGAATTTTTGGGGAATTCCCGGCATTCCAATCCCCCATTCCAATCTGGGAATTTTGGGGATTCCCGGAACTTGGGATCCCCCATCCCAATGTGAGGAATTTTTTGGGGGAATTCCTGGCATTCCGATCCCCTTTCCCAATGCGGGGAATTTTGGGGAATTCCCAAAAATTTGGGATCCCTCTTTCCAATGTGGGGAATTTTTTGGGAAATTCCCAGAACTGGGGGGATCTCCCATCCCATTGTGGGGAATTTTTTGGGGAATTCCCGGAATCAGGGATCCCCCATCCCAATGTGAGGAATTTTTTTTGGGAATTCCCGGCATTCCCGACCCCAAATCCTGAGGTGGGAATTCCCGGCAGTGCTGATGCAGAAGCTGGAGCACCCGCACATCGTCCGGCTGCTCGGCATCGCCGAGGAGGAGCCCACCTGGATCGTCATGGAGCTCTGTCCCTACGGAGAGGTGATGACCCCGACCCCGC
Source organism: Phylloscopus collybita (assembly GCA_027886175.1). Classification (NCBI taxonomy): domain Eukaryota; kingdom Metazoa; phylum Chordata; class Aves; order Passeriformes; family Phylloscopidae; genus Phylloscopus; species Phylloscopus collybita. Next base: position 29,619 of record JAJNNQ010000247.1, read on the forward strand.
CCGGCATTCCCGCCCGGAATTCCCCAGGAATCGGGGATCCTCCGTCCCAAACGGGGAAATTTTGGGATTCCGGGAATCGGGGATCCTCCACCCCAATCGGGGAAATTTTGGGATTGCGGGAATTGGGGATCCTTCATTCCAATCAGGGAATTTTTGGGATTCCTGAAATTGGGGATCTCCCATCGCAATCCGGGAATTTTTGGGATTCCGGGAATTGGGGATCCGCCATCCCAATGAGGGAATTTTTGGGATTCCTGAAATTGGGGATCCTCCACCTCAATTGGGGAAATTTTGGGATTCCTGGAATTGGGGATCCTCCATTCCAATCAGGGAATTTTTGGGATTCCTGAAATTGGGGATCTCCCATCGCAATCCGGGAATTTTTGGGATTCCAGGAATTGGGGATCCGCCATCCCAATAAGGGAATTTTTGGGATTCCTGAAATTGGGGATCCTCCACCTCAATTGGGGAAATTTTGGGATTCCGGGAATTGAGGATCCTCCATTCCAATCGGGGAAATTTTGGGATTGCGGGAATTGGGGTTCCCCCATCCCAATCTGAGAATTTTTTGGGATTCCAGGAATTGGGGATCCTCCATTTGCATCTGGGAATTTTTGGGATTCCCCATCCCAATCGGGGAAATTTTGGGATTCCGGGAATTGAGGATCCCCCATCCTAATCTGGGAATTTTTGGGATTCCTCATTCCAATGAGGGAATTTTTGGGATTCCTGGAACTGGGGATCCTCCACCCCAATCGGGGAAATTTTGGGATTCCGGGAATTGGAGATCCCGCATCCCAATCTGGGAATTTTTGGGAATTCCTGGAATTGAGGATCTCCCCTCCCAATGCGGGAATTTTTTGGGATTCCTGAAATTCGGGTTCTACCATTCCAATGTGGGAATTTTGGGGGATTCCTGGAATTGAGGATCCTCCATCCCAATCTGGGAAATTTTGGGATTCTGGGAATTGGGGAACCTCCACCCCAATCGGGGAAATTTTGGGATTCTGGGAATTGGGGATCCTCCACCCCAATCGGGGAAATTTTGGGATTCCTGAATTGAGGATCTCCCATCCCATTCCAGAAATTGGGGATCCCCCATCCCAATCTCGGAATTTTTGGGGACTTCCCAGAATTGGGGATCTCCCACTCCAATGTGGGAATTTTTGGGGGATCTCCCATCCCGATCTGGGAATTTTTGGGGCACTCCTGAAATTGAGGATCCCCCATTCCAATGAGGGAATTTTTGGGAATTCCTGCAACTGAGGATCCCCCCATTCCAATGTGGGAGTTTTTGGGATTCCTGAAATTGGGGTTCCCCCATCCCAATCTGGGAATTTTTTGGGGAATTCCCGGCATTCCAATCCCCCATTCCAATCTGGGAATTTTGGGGATTCCCAGAACTGAGGATCTGCTGTTTCCATGTTGAAATTTTTGGGATTGCCGGAATTGGGGATCCCCCGTCCCGATGAGGGAATTTTGGGGATTCCTGGAATTGGGGATCCCCCAATAGAATCTGGGAATTCTTGGAGAATCCTGAAATTAGGGATCTGCCATTCCAATCCGGGAATTTTTGGGATTCCCGAACTTTGGGATCCCCTGTTCCAATCTGGGAATTTTTGGGGGACTCCTGAAATTGAGGATCTCCCATCCCAATCTGGGAATTTTTGGGATTCATGGAATCGGGGATCCCCCATTCCAATGAGGGAATTTTTGGGATTCCCGGAATTGGAGATCCTCCATTCCAATCTGGGAATTTTTGGGGATTCCTGAAATTTGGGTTCTACCATTCCAATGTGGGAATTTTTGGGATTCCTGAAATTGGGGTTCCCCCATCCCAATGCGGGAATTTTTTGGGATTCCCAGAATTGGGGATCTCCCATTCCAATCTGGGAAATTTTGGGGATCCCCCATTCCAATCTGGGAATTTTTGGCATTCCCAGAATTGGGGATCCCCCATTTCAATCTGGGAATTTTTGGGAATTCCTGGAATTGAGGATCCCCCATCCCAATCTGGGAAATTTTGGGATCCCCCATTCCAATCTGGGAATTTTTTTGGATTCCTGAATTTGGGGATCCCCCATTCCAATCTGGGAAATAATTGGGGATTCCCCATTCCAGTGAGGGAAATTTTGGGGGAGGATCCCCCACTCCAATCTGGGAATTTTCGGGGATCCCCCATCCCAATGAGGGAATTTTTGGGATTCCTGGAACTGGGGATCCCCCATCCCAATCTGGGAATTTTTGGGATGCCCAGAATTGAGGATCCCTCGTTCCAATGTGGGAATTTTTGGGGATTCCTGAAATTTGGGTTCTACCATCCCAATCTGGGAATTTTTGGAATTCCGGGAGTTGGGGATCCTTCATTCCAATCTGGGAATTTTTGGGATTCCCAGAATTTGGGATCTGCCATTCCAATCTGGGAATTTTGGGGTATTCCTGGAACTGGGGATCCCCCCACCCCAATGAGGGAATTTTTGGGATTCCCGGAATTGGGGGTCCCCCATCCCAATCTGGGAATTTTTAGGGAATTCCCGGTATTCCAATCCCCCACTCCAATCTGGGAATTTTGGGGATTCCCAGAATTGGAGATCCCCCATTCCAATGAGGGAATTTTGGGGATCCCCCCACTCCAATCTGGGAAATATTTGGGGATCCCCCATCCCAGTGAGGGAAATTTTGGGGGAGGATCCCCCTCTCCAATCCGGGAATTTTTGGGATTCCTGAAATTGAGGATCTCCCATTCCCATCTGGGAATTTTTAGGATTCCCAGAATTGAGGATCCCCCATTCCAATCCGGGAATTTTTGGGATCCCCCATCCCAATCTGGGAATTTTTGGGAATTCCTGAAACTGGGGATCCACCCATCCCAATGAGGGAATTTTTGGGATTCCCAAAATTGAGGATCCCTCATTCCAGTGTGGGAAATTTTGGGGAATTCCCAGCATTTGAATCCCTCATTCCAATCTGGGAATTTTTGGGATTCCCCATTCCAATGAGGGAATTTTTGGCATTCCCAGAATTGGGGATCCCCCATTTCAATCTGGCAATTTTTGGGAATTCCTGAAATTGAGGATCTCCCATTCCCATCTGGGAATTTTTGGGAATTCCTGGAATTGAGGATCCCCCACCCCCAATGAGGGAATTCCTGAAATTGGGGATCCCCCATCCCCATCTGGGAATTTTTGGGAATTCCTGAAATCGAGGATCCCCCATCCCAGTGAGGGAAATTTTGGGGGAGGATCCCCCACTCCAATCCGGGAATTTTCGGGGAGGATCCCCCATCCCAACGAGGGGATTTCGGGGATCCCCCCCCACCCCATCCTGGGTCTCTCTGTTGGAATTCCCGGGAATGCCGCTCCGCTCTCTCCCGTTCCCAGCTGGGCCGGTTCCTGGAGCAGCGGCGGCCGAGCCCGGCCGTGCCCACCCTGGTGCTCTACGCGCTGCAGGTGGGCAAGGCCATGGCCTACCTGGAGGCGCTCAGCTGCGTCCACAGGTATGGGAATAATAACAGGAATTCTGGGAATTCTGGGAATTCTGGGAATTCTGGGCAAGGCCATGGCCTACCTGGAGGCGCTCAGCTGTGTGCTCAGGTATGGGAATTCTGGGAATTCTGGGAATGATAATGGGAATTCTGGGCAAGGCCATGGCCTACCTGGAGGCGCTCAGCTGCGTCCACAGGTACATGGGAATAACAGGAATATTCTGGGAATAATAACAGGAATTCTGGGAATTCTGGGATTTGGGGGGGCCATGGCCTACCTGGAGGCGCTCAGCTGTGTGCACAGGTATGGAAAAATGGGAATAATAACGGGAATTCTGGGAATTCTGGGAATTCTGGGATTGGGGGGGCCATGGCCTACCTGGAGGCGCTCAGCTGTGTGCACAGGTATGGGAATAATTATGGGAATTCTGGGAATTCTGGGAATTCTGGGAATTCTGGGTGCCAGGGCCTACCTGGAGGCGCTCAGCTGCGTCCACAGGTACACGGGAATTCTGGGAATTCTGGGAATTCTGGGAATAATAATGGGAATTCTGGGAATTCTGGGCAAGGCCATGGCCTACCTGGAGGCGCTCAGCTGTGTGCACAGGTACATGGGAAAAACGGGAATTCTGGGAATAATTCTGGGAATTCTGGGATTGGGGGGGCCATGGCCTACCTGGAGGCGCTCAGCTGTGTGCTCAGGTATGGGAATTCTGGGAATTCTGGGAATGATAATGGGAATTCTGGGCAAGGCCATGGCCTACCTGGAGGCGCTCAGCTGCGTCCACAGGTACATGGGAATAACAGGAATATTCTGGGAATAATAACAGGAATTCTGGGAATTCTGGGATTTGGGGGGGCCATGGCCTACCTGGAGGCGCTCAGCTGTGTGCACAGGTATGGAAAAATGGGAATAATAACGGGAATTCTGGGAATTCTGGGAATTCTGGGATTGGGGGGGCCATGGCCTACCTGGAGGCGCTCAGCTGTGTGCACAGGTATGGGAATAATTATGGGAATTCTGGGAATTCTGGGAATTCTGGGAATTCTGGGAATTCTGGGTGCCAGGGCCTACCTGGAGGCGCTCAGCTGCGTCCACAGGTACACGGGAATTCTGGGAATTCTGGGAATTCTGGGAATAATAATGGGAATTCTGGGAATTCTGGGCAAGGCCATGGCCTACCTGGAGGCACTCAGCTGTGTCCACAGGTATGGAAAAATGGGAATAATAACGGGAATTCTGGGATTTGGGGGGGCCATGGCCTACCTGGAGGCGCTCAGCTGTGTGCACAGGTATGGGAATAATAATGGGAATTCTGGGAATTCTGGGATTTGGGGGGGCCATGGCCTACCTGGAGGCGCTCAGCTGCATCCAGAGGTGAGGGGTTCGGGATTTGGGGATTCTGGGATTTGGTGATTTGGGAATTCCGGGTTCAGGATTCGGGAATTCTGGGTTTGGGATGTGGGAATTCTGGGATTTGGGGATTCCGGGTTCGGGATTTGGGGATTCCGGGATGGCGGGGGGCTGGGATGGGGTTTGGGAAGGTGGCTGTGGGTTTTTGGGAAGGTGCCGTGGGGGCGGGGCTGGGTTCTCCGGCTCCCTTGGGTTTCCGTCCCCGTCCCGCCCCGGGTTCCACCCTCCGTCCGTCCGGATCCGTCCCCTTCCCAGCCCCATCCCATCCCCATCCGCATTCCGTCCTCATCCATCTCCATCCCTTGTCCATCTCCATCTGCATCCCCAACTCCATCCCATCTCCATCCCATCCCATCCATCCATCTCCATCTCCATCTCCATCTCCATCTCCATCTCCATCTCCATCTCCACCTCCATCTCCACCTCCATCTCCACCTCCACCTCCATCTCCATCATCTCCACCTCCACCTTCATCTCCATCTCCATCTCCACCTCCATCTCCACCTCCACCTCCATCTCCACCTCCATCTCCACCTCCACCTCCACCTCTATCTCCACCTCCATCTCCACCTCCATCTCCACCTCCATCTCCATTGCTACCTCCACTTCCATCTCCATCTCCATCTCCATCTCCATCTCCACCTCCATCTCCATCTCCATCTCCATCTCCATCTCCATCTCCATCTCCATCTCCACCTCCATCACCTCCATCACCTCCATCACCTCCATCTCCACCTGCATCACCTCCACCTCCATCTCCATCTCCAACTGCATCACCTCCATCTCCACCTCCCCCTCCACCTCCCCCTCCATCTCCATCATCTCCACCTCCATCTCCATCTCCATCTCCATCTCCATCTCCACCTCCACCTCCACCTCCATCTCCACCTCCACCTCCATCTCCACCGCCATCGCCATTGCTACCTCCACCTCCACCTCTATCTCCATCTCCATCTCCACCTCCATCACCTCCATCACCTCCATCTCCAACTGCATCACCTCCACCTCCCCCTCCACCTCCACCTCCCCCTCCCCCTCCATCTCCATCTCCATCTCCATCTCCATCTCCATCTCCATCTCCATCTCCACCTCCATCTCCATCTCATCTCCACCTCCATCTCCACCTCCACCTCCACCTCCATCATCTCCACCCCCCCCATCCCGTTATCGCATCCCGCGGATCTCCGGCCCCGCAGGGACATCGCCGTCAGGAACATCCTGGTGGCCACTCCGGAATGCGTCAAACTGGGCGACTTCGGCCTCTCCCGCTACATCGAGGACGAGGAATACTACAAAGGTACTTCGGGATTCCGCGGGATCCTCGGGATCTTGGGAAGGGGGGAGGAGACCTGGACGGTTCCTGGATCGTTCCTGGGGCATTCCTGGATCGTTCTTGGGTTGTTCCTGGGGCGTTCCTGGATCGTTCCTGGATCATTCCTGGGTCCTTCCTGGGTCCTTCCTGGGTCGTTCCCGGGTCGTTCCCAGATTGTTCTTGGGTCGTTCCCGGGTTGTTCCTGGAGCCTTCCTGGATCCTTCTCGGGTCATTCCTGGGTTGTTCTGGGTCCTTCCTGGGTCGTTCCTGGGTCGTTCCCGGGTCGTTCCCGGGTCATTCCTGGGTCGTTCCTGGGTCATTCCTGGGTCGTTCCTGGGTCGTTCCTGGATCCTTCCTGGGTTGTTCTGGGTCCTTCCTGGGTCCTTCCTGGGGATCGTTCCCGGGTCGTTCCCGGGTTCTTCCTGGATCATTCCCGGGTCATTCCTGGGTCGTTCCTGGATCCTTCCTGGATCCTTCTCGGGTCGTTCCTGGTTGTTCTGGGTCCTTCCTGGGTCCTTCCTGGGTCCTTCCTGGGTCGTTCCCGGGTCGTTCCCGGGTCATTCCCGGGTCATTCCTGGGTCGTTCCTGGATCATTCCTGGGTTGTTCTGGGTCCTTCCTGGGTCCTTCCTGGGGATCGTTCCCGGGTCGTTCCCGGGTTCTTCCTGGGTCGTTCCTGGATCCTTCCCGGATCCTTCCTGGGTCATTCCTGGATCGTTCCCGGGTCATTCCCGGGTCGTTCCCGGGTCATTCCTGGGTCGTTCCTGGATCATTCCTGGATCCTTCTCGGGTCGTTCCTGGGTTGTTCTGGGTCCTTCCTGGGTCCTTCCTGCGTCGTTCCCAGATCATTCCCGGGTCATTCCTGGGGATCGTTCCTGGCTCATTCCCGGGTCGTTCCTGGGTCATTCCTGGGTTGTTCTGGGTCCTTCCTGGGTCCTTCCTGGGGATCGTTCCCGGATCGTTCCCGGGTCCTTCCTGGGGATCGTTCCTGGGTCTTTCCTGGGTCGTTCCCGGGTCATTCCTGGGTCGTTCCTGGGTCATTCCCAGATTGTCCTTGGGTCGTTCCCGGGTTGTTCCCGGGTCGTTCCTGGATCCTTCCCGGATCCTTCTTGGGTCGTTCCTGGATCATTCCTGGATCATTCCCGGGTCGTTCCCGGGTCATTCCCGGGTCGTTCCTGGGTCGTTCCTGGATCATTCCTGGATCTTTCCAGCTTCCATCACCCGCCTTCCCATCAAGTGGATGTCCCCGGAATCCATCAACTTCCGGCGTTTCACCACAGCCAGCGACGTCTGGATGTTCGGTGAGTGCCGGGATCGGGGATGGAGCGGGATCCCGGGATTGATCCGCTTCCTGTGGGATGGGATCCCGGGATTGATCCGCTTCCTGTGGGATGGGATCCCGGGATTGATCCGCTTCCCATGGGATGGGATCCCAGGATTTACCAACTTCCTGGGAAAGGGGCGGAGAATTCTACATTCCTCAAAAAAAAACCCAAAAATCCAGGAAAAGGACAGAGAATTCCACGTTTCCCAAAAAAACCCCAAAAAAACCTGGGAAAGGGGTGGAGAATTCCAGGTTTCCCACCACAAAGCACAACCAGATCCCAAAAAAAACGAGGAAAGGGGCAGAGAATTCCACATTTCCCACCACAAATCACAACCAGATCCAAAAAAACCCAAAAACCTGGGAAAGGGGCGGAGAATTCCACGTTTCCCACCACAAAACACAACCAGATCCCCAGAAAAACCTGGGAAATGGGTGGAGATTTCCATGTTTCCCAAAAAAACCCCAAAACTCTGGGAAGGGGGTGGAGAATTCCACGTTTCCCACCAAAAATCACAACCAGATCCTAAAAAAACAAAACAAAACAAAACAAAAAAACCCGGGAAAGGGGGGGAGAATTCCATGTTTCCCCAAAAAAACCCCAAAACCCTGGGAAAGAGGTGGAGAATTCCAGGTTTCCCAACACAAAGCACAACCAGATCCCAAAAAAAACCAGGAAAGGGGCAGAGAATTCCACATTTCCCAAAAAAAAAACCCAAAAACCCTGGGAAAAGGGCAGAGAATTCCACATTTCCCACCACAAATCACAACCGGATCCCAAATAAAAAAAGGGGGTGGATTCCCATGAAAGGGGCGGATCCCCGGGAAAGGGGCGGATCCCCAAGAAAGGGGCGGATCCCAGACAAAGGGGCGGATCCCAGACAAAGGGGCGGATCCCAGACAAAGGGGCAGATCCCCGGGAAAGGGGCAGATCCCCAGGAAATAGTGGATCCCCAGGAAAGGGGTGGATCCTCGAGAAAGGGGCAGATCCCGGGAAAGGGGCGGATCCCCGGAAAGGGGCGGATCCCCAGGAATGGGTCGGATCCCGGGAAAGGGTTGGAACCCCGGGAAAGGGTTGGAACCCCGGGAAAGGGTTGGAACCCCGGGAAAGGGGCGGATCCCCAGGAAAGGGGCGGATCCCCAGGAAAGGGGCGGATCCCCAGGAAAGGGGCGGATCCCCGGGAAAGGGGCGGATCCCCAGGAAAGGGGCAGATCCCCGGGAAAGGGGCGGATCCCCAGAAAGGGGCGGATCCCCGGGAAAGGGGCGGATCCCCAGGAAAGGGGCGGATCCCCGGGAAAGGGGCGGATCCCCGGGAAAGGGGCGGATCCCCGGGAAAGGGTTGGAACCCCGGGAAAGGGGCGGATCCCCAGGAAAGGGGCGGATCCCCAGGAAAGGGGCGGATCCCCAGGAAAGGGGCGGATCCCCGGGAAAGGGGCGGATCCCCAGGAAAGGGGCGGATCCCCAGGAAAGGGGCGGATCCCCGGGAAAGGGGCGGATCCCCGGGAAAGGGGCGGATCCCCGGGAAAGGGGCGGATCCCCAGGAAAGGGGCAGATCCCCGGGAAAGGGGCGGATCCCCAGAAAGGGGCGGATCCCCGGGAAAGGGGCGGATCCCCAGGAAAGGGGCGGATCCCAGACAAAGGGTCAGACCCCCGGGAATGGGTCGGACCCCCGGGAATGTTTCGGATCCCGGGAATTCCACGGGCTCGCTGCCGGCAGCCGTCTGCGTCTGGGAGATGCTGAGCCTGGGCAAGCAGCCGTTCTTCTGGCTGGAGAACAAGGACGTGATCGGGGTCCTGGAGAGGGGCGACCGCCTGCCCAAGCCCGACCTCTGCCCGCCCGTCCTCTACACCCTGATGACGCGCTGCTGGGACTACGACCCCAGGGAGAGGCCCAAGTTCCAGGAGCTGGTCTGCAGCCTCAGGTGAGCCAGGAATTCTGGAGGATCCCCAGAAAGGTGGGAATGTGGGGGAAAAATCTGGGAAAAGCTTCAGATCAGGAATTTTTATGGCTGAGTTTGGGTTCAGAGGCTTTCCTGGGAAGCAAAACGCTCCCGTTCCAAAGGGTCTCCGAGGCTGGGAATTCTGGGTGATCCACGGTGGGATGGAGAGGTGGGAATGTGGAGGGAAAATCTGGGAAAGGCTTTGGATCGGGAGTTTTTATGGAAAATTCTGGTTGGAGAGGCCTCGGAAACCCTTTGGAGATCCTTTCATGGGAAGCGAAACGCTCCCGTTCCAAAGGGGCTCCGAGGTTCCTCCAAGGCCAAATTCCAGGAGCTGCTCTGCAGCCTCAGGTGAGCCCGGGAATGCTGGAGGATCCCCAGAAAGGGGGGATTGTGGAGGAAAAATCTGAGAAAAGCCTCAGATCAGGAATTTTTATGGCTGAGTTTGGGTTCAGAGCCATTCCTGGGAAGCAAAACGCTCCCATTCCAAAGGGTCTCCAAGGCTGGGAATTCTGGGTGATCCACGGTGGGATGGAGAGGTGGGAATGTGGAGGGAAAATCTGGGAAAGGTTTTGGATTGGGAGTTTTTATGGAAAAGTTTGGGCTTGGAGGAGCCTCGGAGACCCTTTGGAGCCCCTTTCCCAGGGAGCAAAACCCTTCCATCCCAGACACTTCCAAAGGGGCTCCGAGGTTCCTCCAAGGCCAAATTCCAGGAGCTGCTCTGCAGCCTCAGGTGAGCCAGGAATTCTGGAGGATCCATAGAGAGGTGGGAACGTGGAGAAAAAATCTGGGAAAACCTTCAAATCGGGAATTTTCCTGGAAAACTTTGGCCTTGGAGCCCCTTTGGAAGGCGACGGGACGGGAGCGAGAGGCAATTCCAGGGAATTCTCCTCCGGCCTTTCCCCGGCACCGTCGGCGGGAATCCCGCCCCTCCCTTCTCCATCCCGAGGGCGTGGGGGGGGACAATTCCCGAATGGTCCCAAAATCCGGGAATTCCCTCTCCCTGTCCCCGCAGCGACATTTACCTGATGGAGAAGGAGCTGGCCCAGGAGCAGGAGAGGAACAACCGGCAGCGGCCGCCCAAAATCCTGGAGCCAACGGCCGCCCAGGAGCCGCCCCCAAAGGTCCCGGGAGGGTTTTCCGGGAATTTTTTGGGAATTTCTGCCGGGGATTTGGGAATTTGGGGATTTGGGAAGGAAATTATTGGGGGATCTGGGAATTGGGGAAAGAAATTTTGGGGGGGATTTGGGGTTTGGGGATTTGGGATTTGGGGATTGGGGGATTTGGGGATTTGGGATTGGGGATTTGGGGATTGGGGGATTTGGGGGATTGGGGATTTGGGATTTGGGGATTGGGGATTTGGGGATTTGGGATTGGGGGATTTGGGGATTTGGGGATTTGGGATTGGGGGATTTGGGGATTTGGGGGATTGGGGGATTTGGGGATTTGGGATTGGGGATTTGGGATTTGGGGGATTTGGGGATTTGGGGATTTGGGAAGGGGGGATTGGGGATTTGGGATTTGGGATTTGGGGATTGGGGGATTGAGGGATTGGTGGATTTGGGTGATTTGGGGTTTGGGGATTGGGGGATTGGGGATTGGGGGATTTGGGGATTTGGGATTTGGGGGATTGGGGATTGGGGGTTGGGGGATTGGGGGATTGGGGATTTGGGATTTATGGGGTTTGGGGATTTGGGGTTGGGGGATTTGGGATTTTGGGGATGGGGGATTGGGGATTTGGGGATTTGGGGATTGGGGGATTTGGGGTTGGGGGATTTGGGGTTGGGGGATTTGGGGTTGGGGGATTTGGGATTTTGGGGATGGGGGATTGGGCATTTGGGGATTTGGGATTGGGGGATTTGGGGATTTGGGGATTGGGGGATTGGGGATTTGGGATTTGGGGATTTGGGATTTGGGGATTGGGGATTTGGGGATTTGGGATTGGGGGATTTGGGGGATTGGGGGATTTGGGGATTGGGGGATTGGGGATTTGGGATTTGGGGATTTGGGATTGGGGATTTGGGGATTGGGGGATTGAGGGATTGGTGGATTTGGGTGATTTGGGGTTTGGGGATTGGGGGATTGGGGATTGGGGGATTTGGGATTTTGGGATTTGGGATTGGGGGATTTGGGGATTTGGGATTGGGGGATTTGGGGATTTGGGATTGGGGGATTTGGGGATTTGGGGATTTGGGGGATTTGGGGATTTGGGGATTTGGGATTTGGGGGATTGAGGGATTTGGGGGATTTGGGGATTTGGGATTGGGGGATTTGGGATTTGGGGGATTTGGGGATTTGGGGATTTGGGAATGGGGGATTGGGGATTGGGGATTTGGGATTTGGGATTTGGGGATTTGGGGATTGGGGGATTTGGGATTTGGGGGATTGGGGGATTGGGGGATTTGGGGGATTTGGGGATTTGGGGGATTTGGGGATTTGGGATTTGGGGGATTTGGGATTGGGGGATTTGGGATTTGAGGGATTGGGGGATTTGGGATTGGGGGATTTGGGATTGGGGATTGGGGGATTTGGGGATTTGGGATTTTGGGGATTGGGGGATTGGGGATTTGGGGTTTGGGGGATTTGGGATTTGGGGGATTTGGGATTTGGGGGATTTGGGATTGGGGGATTGGGGGATTGAGGGATTGGTGGATTTGGGGGATTTGGGGTTTGGGGATTGGGGGATTGGGGGATTTGGGGATTGGGGGATGTGGGAAGGAAATTACTGGGGGATCTGGGAATTGGGGAAAGAAATTTTTTGGGGATTGGGCATTTGGGGATTTGGGATTGGGAGGTTTGGGGATTTGGGGATTGGGGGATTTGGGATTTGGGGATTTGGGATTTGGGAAGGAAATTATTTGGGAATTTGAGGATTTGGGGAAGGAAATTACTGGGCAATCTGGGAATTGGGGAAAGAAATTTTTTGGAAGTTTGAGGATTTGGGATTTGGGGGATTGGGGATTGGGGGGTTTGGCGTTGGGGGATTTGGGGATTTGGGATTGGGGATTTGGAAGGAAATTATTTGGGAATTTGAAGATTTGGGAAAGAAATTATTGGGGCATCTGGGAATTGGGGAAAGAAATTTTTTGGGTATTTGGGATTTAGGGATTGGGGGATTGGGGATTTGGGGATTTAGGATTTGGGAGGAAATTATTTGGGAACTTGAGGATTTTGGGAAAGGAAATTACTGGGGAATCTGGGAATTGGGGAAAGAAATTTTTTTGGAAGTTTGGGGATTTGGGATTGGGGATTGAGGGATTGGGGGATTCAGGGATTGGGGGATTTGGGACGGAAATTATTTGGGAATTTGAGGATTTGGGAAAGAAATTATTGGGGGATCTGGGAATTGGGGAAAGAATTTTTTGGGGGAATTTGGGGATTTGGGGGATTGGGGGATTTGGGATTTTGGGGATTTGGGATTTGGGAAGGAAATTATTGGGGGATCTGGGAATTGGGGAAAGAAATTTTTTTGGAATTTGGGGATTTCAGATTTGGGGATTTGGGGATTGGGGATTTGGATTTGGATTTGGAAATTTGAGGATTTGGGGAAGGAAATTACTGGGCAATCTGGGAATTGGGGAAAGAAATTTTTTTGGAAGTTTGGGGATTTGGGAAGGGCAGAATTTGGGAAGGGTTTTTGGGGTTGAAATTCGGGATCGGATCCCCGGAGGAATTCCCGGTTTTTTTCCTGTCCCTCCACAGCCCAGCCGGCCCCCTGTACAAGCCGCCATCCCAGAATAACCTCCTGGCTCCCAAGCTGCAATTCCAGGTGAGGAGAATCCCACAGGGATGATGGGAAAGTCCTGGGAATCTCCTGGAATTTTGGGAATGGGCTCCAGGTCGTCCTCCCCATCCCGGCGCTCCAGCGCTGCCGGCTCCGGGTTTTCTCCCTCAGGGAATCCCGGAGCGGTCGGGGTTGGAAAAGTTCTTGGAGGAGACCTTGGAGTCCAAGCATTCCCACCAATCCGTGTCCAGATCCCCGTGGATTTGAATCCATCCCGGAACGAGGGATTCATCCAGGGCTGGATGGATTTTCCATGAAAATATTCCCAGAATTCCCCAAAATTCCCCATGAAACTCCCTCCCCCGCCCCCGGCAGAGCCGGAGGCTGTGCCCTCATCCCATCCCTCAGATCCCGATCCCGCCGGGCTTTCAGGGAATTCCAGAGGGGAATTCCCATCTTTTCCTCCCGGCTGAGCCCGCCCAGCTCCCTCAGCCATTCCCGACTCATTTATTCCAGAAATCCTTGGAGACCAGAAGGAGTCAAATATCCCAAACCATTCCCGAATTTTTGGGATCGGAGGAGGCCGAAAGAGCCAAATATCCCAAACCATTCCCGGTTTTTTCGGGATGAGCCTCCAAAGCTCTTTTGAAGCCGAAGGAACCAAATATTCCAAGCCATTCCCAAATTTTTGGGATGAGCCTCCAAAGCTCCTTGAAGGCCAGGAGGAGCCAAATATTCCAAACCATTCCCGGTTTTTCGGGATCAGAGGAGGCTGAAAGAGCCAAATATCCCAAACCATTCCCGGTTTTTCGGGATCGGAGGAGGCCAAAGGAACCAAATATCCCAAACCATTCCTGATTTTTCGGGATCGGAGGAGGCCGAAGGAGCCAAACATTCCGAGTTATCCCAATTTTCCCGGCACCAGCCCCCCAAACCTCCTGGAATCCCAGGAGGACCCCAAACCCATCCCAGCTCCCGGTTTTCCCGGGACGCCATTCCCGCTCTCTCCCCCCCGCGCTCCCGCTCCGTCCGTCCGTCTGTCTGTCCGTCTGTCCCTCCCCCAACACCTTTCCGGGCCTTTTCTCCCGCTCCCGCCGCCCGCTCCCGACATTCCCAGGTTCCGGAGGGGCTCTGCGCCAGCTCTCCCCACCCTCGCCAGCCCCGCCGAGTACCAGACGCCGGCGAGTTCCCGGCGCACGCCGCCGCCCGCCCGCCACGGCAGCAGCGTCTTCAAGCGCCACAGCATGAGGGTAAGGGGAGAATTCCCGCCGGGAATTCGGGCGGAGGAGGCCGGAATTCCCCCCCAAAAAAAAAAAAAAAAAAAAATTAAAACAAAAATTTAAAAACAAAAAATTAAAACAAAAATAATTTTTAAAAATTCCCCTCGCTTCCCGCCGCTGCTTCTTCCCACCGCTGCTGCTGCTGCTTCTGGCTCAGTGTTGATCCCGTTGTTCCCAAAAATCCCGATCCCATTCCCGGTGGGGGGGAAAAAAAAAAAAAATTGATTTTGGGAATGTTTCCATGTTCATTTCTACCGAATTTTTTTTTTTTTTTTTTTTTTTGGCCTGCCCGAAAATGAATTTTTCAGGGAGGGAGGGAAAGAGGGTGGGAGGCTCCTCGGGTTGAAATTCCAGCGGTTGGGATCAAATCCCAAAAATTCCTGGTGTGCCGGGAATGCCGCGTGCGTGCGCCTGTCCCGACGGGATGAGCCGCTTCCCGCTGGAAATCTGATTTCCCGTTTTTTCCCCTTTTTTCCTCCTCTTTTTCCCCTTTTTCCCCTCTTTTTTCCTCCTCTCTTGGCCTCTTTTTTTCCTCTTTTTCCCTCTTTTTTCCTTCTTTTCTCCTCTTCTTTTCTCTCCTTTTCCCTCTTTTTCTCCTCTTTTTCCTTCTTTTTCCTTCTTTTTCCCTCTTTTTTCCTTTTTTTCCCCTCTTTCCTCTCTTTTTTTCCCTTTTCCCTCTTTTTTCCCTCTTTTCCCCACCTTTTTATCCCCCCTTTCCCCATTTTCTCCCCTTGCTCTCTTTCCCTATTTCCCTCTATTTCCCTCTTTTCCTTCCTTTTTCCCCATTTCCCCTCTTTTTTATCCTTTTTCCCCTCTTTTCCTTTTTTCCTTTTTTCCCCTTTTTTTCCTTTTTTCCCCTCTTTCTTCCCTCTTTTTCCCACCTTTCCCCCTTCCCTTGTTTTCTCCCCTTTCCCCTTTTTTCCCCCTTTTTCCCCATTTCCCTCTTTTTCCTTCTTTTTTTCCCATTTTCCCCTCATTTTTCCCTCTTCTCCCCTTTTCTCCTCTTTATCCCCATTTTTCCCCCTTTCCCCCATTTTTCCTTTTCCCATCTTTTCTCCTCTCTATCCCAATTTTCTACCTTTTTCTCTTTTTCCCGCTTTTCCATTTTCTCCCCTTTTTCCTCCTTTCCCCCTTTTCCCCCCTTTTTCCCCTCTTTCCCCATTTTCCCCATTTCCCCCTTTTTTCCTCTTTATCCCCATTTTCCCACCTTTTTCTCTTTTTTTTTCCCTTTTCCCCCTTTTTTCTCCTTTCCCCTTTTTCTCCTTTCCCCTTTTCCCCCCTTTTCTCCTCTTTATCCCCATTTTTCCCCTTTCCCCCCATTTCCCCATTTTCCCCTTTTTTCCTCTTTATCTCCATTTTCCCACCTTTTTATCATTTTTTCCCTTTCCCCACCTTTCCTCCCTTACCCCCATTTTCCCCTTTTCCCCCTTTTTCTCTTCTTTATCCCCATTTTCCACCTTTTTCTCCTTTTTCCCCCTTTCCCACCTTTTCCCCCTTTCCCCATTTCTCCCCTTTTCTCCCCATTTTCCATCTTTTTCTCATTTTTTCTCCTTTTCCCCCTTTCCCCCTTTTTCCCTTTTCCCCCTTTTCTCCTCTTTATCCCCATTTTTCCCATTTTCCCCATTTTTCCGCCTTTTTCTCCTTTTTTCCCCTTTACTCCTGATTTTTCCCTTTTCCCCCCTTTTCTCCTTTTTATCCCCATTTTTCTCCCTTTCCCCCCTTTTCCCCTTTTTCCCCCATTTCCCCCATTTTACCCTTTTTCCTCTTATCTCCATTTTCCTCATTTTACCCTTTTTTCCTCTTATCTCCATTTTCCCACCTTTTCCTCATTTTTTCCCTTTTCCCTCTTCTTTCTCCTTTCTCCTTTATTCCCCCTTTCCCCACCTTTCCCTCCCTTTTCCCCCCTTTCCTCTTTCCCCCTTTTCTCTCCTTTTCTCCCCTTTTTCCCCATTTTCCACATTTTGTTCCCCTTTATCTCCATTTTCCCACCTTTTCCTCATTTTTTCCCTTTTCCCCCTTTTTTCTCCTTTCTTCTTTCCCCACCTTTCCCTCCCTTTCCTCCTTTTTTCTCCTTTTTCCCCTTTTCCCCATTTTTCCTCTTTATTTCCATTTTCCACCTTTTTCTCCTTTTTCCCCCTTTTCTCCCCATTTTCCCCTTTTCTCCTCTTTTCTCCTCTTTATCCCCATTTTCTACCTTTTCCCCTCTTTTCCCCCTTTTCCCCCATTTTCCTCCTTTGCCCCCCTTTTCCCCCTTTCCCCTCTTCCCCCCTCATTTTCCCTCCTCTCCCCTTCCCATTTTTCTCATTTCCCCCCTTTTTTCCCTTTCCCCCCTTTCCTCCATTTTTCCCTTTTCCTTTTTTCCCTTTTCCTCCTTTTTCCCCCGTTTTCCCCATTTTTCTCTTTTTCCCCATTTTCCCCTTTTCCTCCACTTTGCCCCTTTTTTTTCCCCTTTTCCCCTTTTTCCCCTTTTTCCCTCCTTTTTTCCTCTTTTTCCCCACCCTCTTCCCTCCCTTTTTTTTCTCATTTCTCTCCTTTTTCCCCCCTTTTCCCCTTTTCCCCCCCTTTTTCCCTTTTTTCCTCCTTTTTTCCCTTTTTTCCTCCTTTTCCCCCCTTTTCCCTCCTTTCCCTTTTTCCCCCTTTCCCCCCTTTTTCTCCTTTCCCCCTTTTCTCCCCTTTTCTCCTCTTTATCCCCATTTTTCCCCTTTCCCTCTTTCCCCCCATTTCCCCTTTTCCCCATTTTTCCACCTTTTTCTCCTTTTTTCCCCTTTACTCCTGATTTTTCCCTTTTCCCCCCTTTTCTCCTTTTTATCCCCATTTTTCTCCCTTCCGCCCCTTTTCTCCTTTCCCCTTTTTCC